>VDFB02259262.1:0-151448 GCA_007258455.2 Sequoia sempervirens
CATTGGACCTTATTTTAACACAAAATTACCAAACTTAATCCAATAACTCAAATATGCCTCATGGAGGAATGAAATCCAAGAGGTGCTCCTGCACCACCTTTAGAATTTGATCCAAGAAGTCAAGTTACCCCGTCACAACAACCTTCATCACCATCAGGGCCATATGAGATAGAAGATATCACAAACAATCCATTTGAACTCACTAGGGAAGAACTCATGGAACATTAAGCCTTTGAAAATATATCTCTTGTCTCCCCATCATTTATTGCATAGAATTTGACACAGTGCTCTGCAACTCCATCACTAGGGCTACATAAAACCTACATTTCCAATATTGCAACAAGCCTTGCTCAAGAATTTGGTCATGCTCTTTCATTTGAAAGCAGCACACTTGTGGATACATACAAAACCAATCTTCCATCTCACACAACCACTTGGACACCTACCTTTGGTGCTCTTCCCATTCCTGAAGATCCTAAATAGTCGTACGCAGTGCTCTTCCCATTCCTGAAGATCCTAAATAGTCGTACACAGCTCTCGACCTTCATTATTCCACCACGACTTCCACATATTAGGTACATCCTTCATCCATACTCATGAGTACCACAAGTATGCCTACCATCATGCAAAGCAGTGTGGAGTATCTCAAAACAACACGCAAGGGTATATCAGTACCATACCACAAAGTCAACCCTTAAAGCAAATAGGGACATCCTTACCCAATCCTCCAATTAGTTGATCCATACCATTAGTTTCACAAAACACATCCATCCCATCCATTATCAACCCATCTCAAAGCAATCCCTTGGTAACAAATCCTACCAACATAGGTAATGCATTATCTACATCCCTAACACAAGAAAATCCTCAAGACATTGGACAAGGAAACCTTTTTAGTCAATGGACTCAAGGTCCTAGTGTGTCATTTCCATCGCATAATCTAATGGCACCATCCTCATCTTTTCCCATAGTCCCCTTTACTATTCCAAATCAAATAGGATCTCAAACATACATTCCTCCACCAAAATCTATTGTCTTACAAGTAATGTTGAACCAAGGGAATCCCCAACATCTCATCACCAATCCATTACCCACTCAAAACATTAATATCCATAATCTTCCATCAATGTCCCAATAGCCACCTGATCCCTCATTGCAAGTGCATGTCTTAGCCTTATAGAAAGCACAAAAACCCTATCAATAAGCCCTTGCAGCACAATAGCAACAAAAACAAGCAACATCACAACAAGCATCCTTAGCACAACAACAACAACAAGAAGTAGCAACAAAACAAGTAGCCTTAGCACAACAACAACAACAACATCAATCAACAACACAATAAGCATCCTTAGAACAACAATAGCAGCAAAAAAAACAAAAAACCCTAGCAACACAACAAGCTCAACAACAAGCCTTACTAGCTCAACAGTATTCCCAACAACAACAACAAGGTTCCTATTATAATCCTCAATTGAACATCGTTAATCCAAATGCATTAGGAACATACACATCAATACCCCAATCACCTTCACTGAATCTTACACCACCATGCACCCCATATAGTTCATCCATCATCCCACCATATGTTCCTCCACCCAACCCACAAGACAATCTAGCATCACAATTTAAGGCGCTCTCAAAAGAGATGCAAGACCTTTGCATAGGCAAGGTAAGAGGCCTCATACACAGAACTTGTGTCCATATCCATTTGATCGAAACATTACAATGGTACCATTCCCTCCTAATTTTGAAATACAAAAATTTGATAATTATAAAGGGAGAGGAAGTCTTGTGGACCATATCAAATAATTTAGCATCATGTGCATGGAGGTGGCTTACAATGATTCATATTTGATGCACCTCTTTCCTTGAAGTTTAATAGGTCCTACTATGGATTGGTTTTCTCATCTACCTCCCAGTATCAAAACTTTTCAAGAAATTAATGATAAATTTATTGTTCATTTCTCCTTCAATCTTGACATGGATGTTAGTCTAGAGGAATTATACACTCTTAGGAAAAACAAAGGAGAAACTTTCGCTAATTTCTTACAATAGTGGAGACAGAGAGCTGGTAAGAGCAAGTGGCCTTTTCCCAATGAACAACAAGTGGGAATCATCATCGCCAATCTAGATCCAGATCTATCCTTCCACTTGAAAATGTAGTGCATCACATCATATGATGAGCTTGTCCCTAGAGCCCTTAACATTGAGAGACCTCTAATCTCATAGGGAAATACTCAAGCTTACAAAGACAACTTCCCCTCAACTAGTTCAAATGACAAGTCTCGTGTCTAGGCTAAGAACAAGAACGTGACAAATGATGGTGTGGTAAATGCTAAGGTAATCCTAAGTGCTCTGAGAAAAAACAACAATCAATTTGCTAGCATCCAACCAACTATGCACCAAACAACACCAAAATGCAAAGGCGTACCCCTAACAAGAAAAACTACCCTAAATGCAAGTACACACAGCTATCTAAACCCATCAAAACTATCATGAAAAAATTGGTAGAGTCAAATCTTATCACACTTCCTAACTTTGAAAACTACCAAGAGCCACAAGAGAAACCATCCCGGTACAATGAGAAGGACCTCTGTGATTTTCACAAGATCAAAGGACACAAAACAACAAACTGTATGAGGCTCAAAAATATTATCCAAGACCTCATAGAGAATGATACTATATATGTTGAGGTACCATCTAGGAACCAAGATCTTAAGATATACAAGAACCCTATGCCAAATCATAACAAAGCAAACAACATTGGAAAAGCTAAAGATTACATGAATGTACAACATACCTATTCCAATGTAGTTGCTTCCTATGATAGCGTCATCACTGTCATCACTATCAAAGGGCATGGTGCAGAGTTTGGAGTCACCATGTGATGTGGTAAAGTCACCATCCAAGGAGTCCCACCCCAATCTAGGGCATAGCCTACTCCACCAGCATCAAGTACCAACAAGTACAATCTCTTAGAACAGCTCAAAAGACCCCCGCACAGATATCAATCCTAGAACTATTGAGGCTATCACTTGCCCATAGGGAAATCTTGGAGAAAGCTTTATCAGAGTCATCCATTCCTAAGGATATTGATATCAATCAGTTTCAATCTATGGTAGGCCATATCGCTAATCATCTTCTCACCTTCTCCGAGCAAGACCTGCTATCACAACCATTTCTTAACCGTGCTTTACACCTTGAGGTTATCATTCATAAGAACAAGGTCAAAAGAGTCTTAGCAGATGGAGGTTTTGGATTGAACATTTGATCCCTTCAACTGATCAAAAAATCCAAGCTATTTAGAGGATACTATTGAGAGGACAAAGAGTACCACCATTAGGGCATACGACGATCAAGAACGGGCATCACAAGGAATCATTGCACTTCCCATCCAAGTAGGCCCTCTCATTGCAAAAACTACATGTCAAGTGTTGGACCTTGATCTTCCCTGATACCCAAAATATGAAAGAATGATGAGGGACCTACACCATCCACCTCATTTGTTGACCCATCATCCCTTGCATCTACCTCATAAGCAAAAACATCTATTGTGCAGAGTATACCCGACATCAAAGCAGTGATCCAAGATGATGGTTGTGGGAACTACAAGTTATTGAAAGACACCTTTTTTTTAGGAGAGTTACCTATTTCTCCTCAATCTCATGGGAAACCCACATCTAGCACCAAAGAGCCCGAAACCAACAAGATGGTAGCCACTACCTTCATGAAGTGGGGGGATTTTAACTAGGAAGCTTTTTGGAAAAGGTACTTCTACTAAACGAGCTAAGGCTTCCGCTTGGTTACCTACATCACATGATATGACCTTAGATGAATTCCCTCTTGATGTGGCCGACCTATTTGAGAACAACACCCTCTTCATGATATTCATTACATCCTTTACTCCAAACAATCAACCAACTAAAATACACCTAGTCTACTCACAACTCATTGACATGGACCAACAAGGACCACCAATTCTTGATTTCTTTGAAAATGATGAAGCGATCTCAGAATTCATGGGACTTCGTGACAACTTACCATGGGAAAATCATAAAGAAATTTTTGACATAGAGCTAGACATAGGGGTGTACTATGGGGAGATGATTGAATCCTTCAATCATAAAATTAATGAAATGAAACTAACATGCAGATCCTTGAGTGAAAACCACATGGTGGCACTCTTTGATCCTAAAATAGTAAAAACAAAGGAGACATCTGATGGTGAAAATATCTCTAAGGTGCCCAAGGGTGAGGGATTCAATCTCTCCCTTAGTGCAATGCATCCAGAGAAGTCAGCAGTCCTAGCGGAAAAGGCCATGCCCATCAATGTGGGAACAAAAGAAGCACCTAAGATCACCTTCTATGTTGAATCCTTGTTGGATGAAGAACAAAATAACCTAGTAGCATTCCTAAAAGAGTGAAGAGATAACTTTCCATGGTCATACACAGATATGCTAGGCCTTGATCCTAAAGTAGTTGTGCATCACTTTGCAGTCTATCCTGAAGCCAAGCCAGTCAAGTAGAAATTAAGGAAGATGCACCCTCAAATAGCATTGTTGGTGAAACTAGAGTTACAAAAGCTTCTTGACATTGGATTCATCCAATCAATAGATTATCCTAAGTGTGTTTAAAACTTGGTACTAGTCTCAAAACCCACTAGTGGCATCAGAATATGCACTAATTTCAATGACTTAAACAAGGCATGCCCTAAGGATGATTTCCCTCTTCCTAATATCGACCTCATTGTGGATTTAATAGTTGGGAATGAAATGCTATCCCCCATGGATGGTTTTTCAGGCTACAATCAAATCATAATCCCCAAAGAATATCAACACAAAACTGTGCTCACTTGTCCATGCGGAACCTATTGTTGGAATGTGATGCCATTTGGGCTAAACAATGTAGGAGCAACCTATCAAAGGGAAATGACCCTCATATTCCATGACATGATCTGAAAAAAAATTGAATATTATGTGGATGATATTTTGGAAAAATCAAAGAAAATAAGTGAGCACATACAAGTCTTAGGACCTATCTTTGACAGGATGGAAGAATACAAAGTAAGGCTAAATGCAAAAAATTGTGTCTTTGGGGTCACATTAGGGAAAATTTTGGGATTCATCATCTCACAAAGAGGGATATGAATTGATCTAGTAAAGGTAAAATCCATCCTAGACATGGAACCACTGCAAACACTAAAGTAGATGAGAGGGTTACAAGGAAGACTGGAGTCCATCAGAAGGTTCATAGCACAACTATTAGATAAAATCCACCCCTTTTTGCATCTTCTTCATAAAGGGATAACCTACAAGTGGGATGATAAGTGTGATAAAACTTTCCAACATATCAAAGACTATCTACTAACACCTCCAATTCTTATACCACCAATACCAAACAAACCATTAATCATGTATATCTCAGTAACACTAGCAACACTATGAGCTCTATTGGCACAACATGATGAAAACAAAAAGGAAAGAGCTATTTACTACATTAGTAAAACTTTGGTGGGATATGAAATGAACTATTCACCTATTGAGAAATCATGCCTAGTAGTAGTTTTTGCTTCACAAAAGTTAAGGCACTACATGTTGTCACATCAAATCAAACTCATTGCAAAGATCAATCCACTCAAATACCTATTATCCAAAGCAACTCTCACAGGATGAATGGAAAAATGGGTGATGATCTTAACAAAATTTGACATAGAGTGTGTAGAGAACAAGGAAATCAAAGGACAAGTGATCAAAAATCAACTGGAAAAGGCACCCATCTATGCAGAGAACCCCTTGGTATCTAAATTCCCTAATGAATCAGTGTTCCTTATCAACCTCATAGTTCATTGAAAGATGTATTTTGATGGATCATTCACTCGACATGGATCAGGAGTAGGCATTCTTTTCATCACCCCTCAAGGTGATTGCATTCCAAAGTCATACCAGATATCATTTCCCTATACTAACAACATTATTGAGTACGAAGCCCTAATCACAGGTCTAAGGATAGCAGTTCAATGGCAGATTCAAGAGATGAACGTCTATGGAGATTCATAGTTGGTTATCAACCAAGTCAACAATGACTCAAACTAAGGATGATAAGCTCACTCCTTACAAAAAGATGGTAGATAGTCTCAAGGACCTTTTTATAGACATAACTTTTGAGCAGACTCCTTACATAAACAATAGAGTAGTAGACGCCATGGCAACAATTGGATCACTACCAGACATTCTGAACAATGTCCTCCAATGTGAATTCTTGGTAGAACAACTTATCATACCAACTTTTGAGATCCCTAAATCAGAATTTGTGTGTGTCATTGTTGGCCCTGGATCCCTGTGGTATCATGACATATTCATTTACCTAAGTAGATGAACCCTCCCATCTAATATCACCTCAAACCTTAAAAAGAACTTTGCTAAAAATTAATCCTAATTTGTGATCTTAGGTGATACACTCTACCACCGAAGCATCAAAGGGGAATTTCTACGATGTCTTAACCAAGAGGAATCCTTGACCGCTTTAACAGAAGTGCACAATGGCATATGTGGGTCCCATTCTAGCAGTATGATGTTAGCTAAGAAACTGTTGAGGATAGGGTACTATTGGCCAACCATGGAAAAGGAAGCTCATCAGTACATGTAGAGATGTGTCCAATTTCAATAGCATGGAGATCTTATCCATGCCACAGCTCAAGAGTTGCAACCCATGATCACACCTAGCCTTTCTTGCAGTGGGGAATTGATCTCATAGGAAAAATCACCCCAACCTCATCCAATGGCCACAAGTTTATCATTACAACCACTGAGTATTTTACCAAATGGTTTGAATCCATTCCTATGACCTACATAATGGGGAAGCAGATTGCTAAATTTATTATGAACTATCTAATCTGTTATTATGGTGTTCCACAAACTCTCATCTCAGACAATGGAACACCCTTTAAGAATTAGGATGTGAAAGAGTTGTGCCAAAGATTCAACATCCAACATCAATTCCTTACCCCATATTATTCCCAAGGAAATGGCCAAGCTAAGGCTACAAACAAAACTATCCTAAAAATCCTGAAGAAAACAATCAATGAAGCTAGTCGTGACTGGCATCTGTAGCTAAATCTTGCTCTTTGGGCCTATCAAACCAGTATTTGCATTACTACAAGTACAACCCATTTCTCATTGGTCTACGGATCAGAAGCTATCCTACCTATTGAGGTTGAGCTCCCATCATTTTGAGAGTCATTACAGAACCTTATCACAAATGAAGAATATAGAGTATCTTGGTTGAATGAGCTAGAATTCCTAGATGAGCATCGTCTTGACTCCTTTAATCACTTGCAAGTATATCAAAACTAACTGAAACATAGCTATAACAAGAAAATAAAATATCGATCTTTCTAGGTAAGGGACCTTGTCCTAAAGTAGAATCAGAAAATCCTGTCAAATTGGGACAGAAAAGGGAAGTTTGAGCCTAATTGGTTGGGTCCCTTTGTCATCACAACAAGCTATGGATCAGGAGCATATCAATTGTCAACACTTGAAGGTGAAACCTTGCAGGAACTAACCAACAACTTGCATCTTAAAAGGTTTTATGCCTTGTCTTGAAGGGTGTAAATTTGAAAATACAAAAAATCAAAAAATAATCAAAATCCAAAAAAATAAGAAAAATGATTGAAAAAGTAAAGAAAAAAATAATCCTCTAGTGAAAACCACTTCAGTGGCACTTTGGGCACATACCTTGGTGAAAACCTGGAAAACAAGCATCTTGCGTAAATAAAGCACCTCCATCTATTCTTTAGATCTTTTTTCCTATCATTCTTTGCACCACCATTTATCCATTGCCTATTTGCATCCCTATCATAGCTTGATGTTGTGAAGTATTGTGATCCCTTTAGTACTACTTGGAATATTCCAAAGGTCAGTTTCTCCTACCTATATCAAAGTAGTCTAATATGTCACGCTGGGGGCACTTCATTATGGATCATATCGAGCTCTTGTATATCTTAAGGTCATCAAAAATACCAAAAACATCCATAAAATCTCATTGAAAATACCAAAAAAAATCATAAAATGTTCATCAGAAAATACAAAAAAAATTGCAAAATCCTGTATAGGTAAAATCCAAAAACATTCAAAAAATTGTAAAGGAAAAATCTAAAAACATCCAAAACACATCAAAACCCTAAAAATTTTGAACATCAAAAATCCAAAAAAGTTGTACCCTTGTCAAACTATGTTGTCTCTGAGCTTGAACTTAGGCAAGGCCATCATTGAAGTGCCCCTAACACACCCTAGGTCAGTCTTTTAGGAGTTCACCATAATAAACTAACATTTCAACTATTCATTTCTCATCTTGTCAATAAGTCGAGTCAGTCGAACTACGTGGTCTTTGCATGTATAACATAGGCAATGTTTTTCTTTGATCAGCCCCTGAGGCCCCTAGGATAGGTCTTTTAGGTTAGGTTCTTGGTCGAAAAACTCAAAAAATCCCTAAACATCGAGATAACTCATAAAATCCCTAAACATCTAGATAACTCTCGAAAACCCCCAAAAACATCCAAATATTCAGAAAACCCTAAAAACATCCAAATATTCAAAAAAACACAAAAACATTCATATATCGAAAAAACCAAAAACATTTGAAAACTCATAAAATACAAAAAACATTAGAAAACATTCAAAATCCCTAAACAGCCTAAAAAAAATCGAAAACCAAAACATCCACATAAAGTTTTAAAAAGACCAAAAACAACCTCAAAACATTTTCAAAATACCAAAAACATTGAAATATTCCAAAAAATCTAAAACCACCCATCCCATCTTGCTTTCACCCACAATAACTTTCACCCATATGTAATAAATTTACCATCAGCCTCACCCTTTGGCAAAACAAATAGAAAGTAAGTGTCCCAAGTTGTAAAAAGAGAGCCTAAGTGTCAAAATCTGAAGTCTAGATCATAGGTAAATGTGTCAGTGAAGTTTGTATCAATGAATTATCATAAAGCTCATCATCATCCTAACATCAAACCATCTGATCAACATGTCCTAGGATGTATACTTCCTATAATGGACATCAGTATCATAAATCACCTTAGCTAAATTAAAACTAGAAAGATATATAGATAATACTAACTGTTTGTCTTGGATATTTTCTTACGATTTATCTTAATGACCCATTTCGAGGACCTCTCAACGATGTCTATCTAAAAAAATATTTAGAGAGAAATGAATGGGGCATCAATCATTATCTTTCATTTGTTGTGCTTGTGGATACTCTTGTAAAATAATTTTGGTGCATACTTGCTTAGTTGTGTGTAGGAAGGTTGTTTGGAGTACATTGTTGACTATTGCATATGCTTTGGTCCAATATATTCTAAGCTTCTAACTTACATTCCAACAAGGTTTCCATATGTCAAGATGTGAACAGGAACTATCCTATATGTCTGTAAAGTCAAAGTCCATTACACTAGATACAACGTCATCCTGGTTATTAATACCTTGATGCATCATGTCTATGTGTTATATCAGACAATAAGGAATGATGAAAAACATCAATCCCAAAAAATGAGAAAATCATCCTGCATTCATCATCATGAATGTCTCGTTACCATCTCTAATAAAGTCTCGGTGGATCATAGACTTATTGGATCTCTTGAAGCAATCATCAAAATCAATGGTCATTCATTCTTTATTCTACTATCTTCTCTTCGCGCTAACCTAGTATCATGATAGTCAACAAAAACATCATCAATGCATCCATCATGCATCCACAATCATCAACATATATGCATTTCATAACCATAGCATAATCATCAAACATTCATCTTACATCATCATAGCATATCACATCATACATTTTTAATCATCCTTATCATTTTAGTTGTGATGAATAATATAGATTTGTTATTCTAAGCATCTTAAATCATTGCATTATATATTATAAGCATACATCGCATTAACCATCCATACATACACATGCATTGCATGATCATAAACATCTGAATTAACCATCCATACATCCATATGCATACATAATCATCTCATAAAATTGCATAGAAAATACACAAAAATAAATGCATCCATAACATATACATAGCATATTATTCATCCCATATCATGAAAATATACTGGAAAAAGAATATAACATTGCATCCATACATATCATAACATCGCATATCATCTCATAGCATCGCATATCACACAAGCATGAATAAAGTGCATCCATACATGATCAAATATAAGCATTTCATATCATACAATCATAAACATGCAATAAGATGAACACATCATATAGAATTCGTATCTGTATCATATATATATCAAAAAACAAATGTCATGGTACAAAATCTAGATCAGTGTATATCGATCATAAATAAAATATCCATGAGGCTATCAAAAAGGATCCCATGAATGTATATCTATGTGAAATAATGGGGAAACAAAAGTCAAAAAGTGTCTATACAAAATCGAGCTAGCCCTGATGGTTGCTCCCCTCTCTGGCCTGCCTCTTTGGTTGATCCTCAGCCCTGGGTCGTGCATCGCTCCGCCATGAATAATCAATTTGTCTCAGTGGTGTTGGCACATCTCATTGGTAATGCATCCTATAATATTTCACCTCGGTCATATCCTCTCTACACAATCTCACGGATACAGTCCTACCCTAGCTGGCTGTTGTCATCACCTCTATCTGGTGTCGCTACCCGATCTCATGATCTCTCTTTGTGGTCATACCTTGTAGTTGTTTCCTACCAGGGTTCCTCTCTATTTTGATAGCCACCACTTATTGTCTAGCTTGGTCTCGCTTAGCAATAATAGCCAAAATCTGCTAGTGGGCCTAATCCCACTCACGTGTCAAAACCTACACCTGTTGTTGTAGTTGTTGTATCTGAATGCCTCTCGCATCAAGTGGTGGTGGAAACACTACTTGCTATTGTCCTACCTACTACTATCCTAGCTACTGTTGAACTAGAGGTTGCTAAGGAGGCTACTGACCAACTAGTGGAGCCCCTGAAACCTGCCCATCTTGGCCATCCTGGCCACTCTGTCCCTTTCCTTGTCCTCTACCCCTGCCTACTCCTCTCCCTTTGGATCTCCTTCATAGAGGAGCACCCGTTGGATCTGTCAGTCTCTGAGGAGGTGTAAATCATGCATCATAAGCATGTGTCATATGTGTGATCACCTAACCCTAGTCATAAGCCCATGGTTGAGCTACTAACTACCTAAATCCCTCCACTACCTTTGGATTTGGAATGGTGGGTCCCCATATGGGAACCTCTCGAACAGACCTAGCAAAAATGGCTATGTAAGCATCATCAGGCATGTCCTTCTACTCACCTAACTACTCTGTAACTTTGTTTGATAGGTATCGCTCTATAATCATATGCTCTCGGCCTTGCATATACCAGGTCTGTTTGGCGAAAAATAATTGTTGTGCATCATCATACCATCCTGGAATCTATAGCCAGGGTCACCACCTAAAGACTATCATATCATCCATACTTGCCACCAATACGGGAGCCCAATCTATCTAGTGTGTCATAGGGTAATGGCACCTCTGTACCTCCAAATCACCGAATCATCCGACTCAACATCATCCATCTATACTATCGGTCAGAGCATGACTATATGCTCCCACACCCAAATGTGAAACAAGGTCACCCCTGTGCCAATGGCTTTGTCATCGCAATAGACAAAGTTGTGCATGTCATGATATAATGAGGCCAACATCACTGGACCCCATGCAAACAAAGTCCTCTTGTGAAGCATATGGTGCCATGTCAGGCCCCATCCTAGGTTGAACCCTCTACTTCATCAGTTTGGAGCAACCAAACTTGAAATGATGGCTACAATAATAAATTGAAATGTGGGCACATGACCTTTATACATCTCGTGGTCGATCTGTGATGTGACTAGGGAAATTTTCTCCAAATCCATCACCTCATGACAGGAATCATATCCAGCATCGACATCATATATCACCCACTCACCATGTATCAACAAACATAGAATACGCCATGCATTCTCTAAGGTAACTGTCGCCTCACCTATCGAGAGGTGACACGATGAAGTCTCATTGTTCCATCTCTCGTACAAAGCAGTCATCATAGCTAAATGAGTCAAGATGACAGACGCATATGCAACGTACAATAGGCTAATCTCTCCTAGTTGCTCATGGCGTAACTTTGAAAAACCATCCAGTATCTCCAAAATTGTGGGCCTATGCTTGCGTGACATCAGTGATGGAATGACCTCCTGCACTCATAAAGCACACAACATCAAAAAATTGAAGAAAATCAAGACTCAATTTGAAATATTTAGTTCAAAAATCACAATAGCATCACTATATTCAAATTTTAAATTGTGATGCCCGAAGGCATTTCAAATTTCAAATTGCAAAGTGCGTCACCAAACATAGCGGCATTGCAATTTAAGCTTTGGCAATCCTAACCCTAATTTCCAAATCTGGAAGTGTGTCGCTATATACACATAAAAGAGGGGTAAAAATTTATTAAAACACAAGAAAATTACAGAGCAAGTCATTACAAAGCCTTATCCAGCTCCACCAAATGGTCCAACTGTTGAGACAAATCAGGGGGTAATTGACCCCGATCAACCAAATTCCAATCATGAAAATGATCAGAAGCCCATTTAGCCAAACAATCAGCTACACCATTCCACTCCCTAGGAATATGAGTGAAAGTAACAAACTCAAGAGAAACACAAAGATTGAGAATTTGTTCAATAATCAAAGCCAGGTGCCAACTGACATCATCTAACCTCCGCCTATTTAGCAAGTTCACCACAACCTGGGAGTCAGATTCACACATAATCCTGCGCCACCCCAACTGGCTGCCACGCTCCACCGCCAGTAAAATAGCCTGAGCCTCCATAAGATTATTAGTATGAAGACCCTTATAAATAGAGAAAATGAATTGAACATCCCCAGAACTATCCCGACCAACACCACCAATACCAGCATGACCAGGGTTTCCACGAGAAGAGCCATCCGTGTTAATTTTTAGGGTGCCTTGAGGAGGAGGAGACCATCTTCCCTCCCTATTCACCTTCGGTGTTGGATGCCTACACCTGTTGCGCATAAGCTGCCGATGCGCAGGAGGAAGATGAAGGCGGTTGAAACAACCCACATCAGAAGGAGCAATCGGAACAGTCAGATCACACTTAGCCGCGATCGTTTCTCCCACAAAATGCAAAATTTTCCACCACAAGCGAGGGGCTCCCATCAGCACATCCTGAAAAATCCGCCGATTCCTCTCCAACCAAAGATTCCAAATATATACACATGCATCAAAATTTAAAATTAAAAACCCTAATTTTAAATCATGAACTACATCACTATAATTCATTTTAGCATCACCAATTCTCAAATGGGTGTTTGCTATATAGGGACGCCACCAAAGTTTAAAGTTCAAAGCGCAATAAATGCATCAAAAAGCCAAATTTCAAATCAAGTTTTGAGTTACATACCTATGGTCCTAAGCCTGGAATCAGCTAATACTCTCGAACTTAGTCAAAAAGGTGTCATGGGAGTTGTCGTCGTGCCATTTTGTCAAAGGGTGAAAGCTCCAAACAACAAGAACCTCTATGGTGTGAATGCACAAATGAATTGAAAGTGACCCTTCTTGGCTTATTTATGCTAGAAAATTAGGGTTTTTTGCCCTAATTTAACCTTGAAAATAGGGTTTATCATCATTTTCACTAATTTTGCAAAACTGGAGCTTATTTTGCATCATTTTTGGCATTTTTGGCATGATTCTTGCATCCCGGAACCTTTCTGGACCCCCTAGGGCAACTTTTTACCTTTGTCGAGAAATCAACCCAAAATTCAAATTTTTTGCCTGATTTCTCAAGGGGACGGGGAATCAACTTTATCCTTCCGCTGGCACATCCAAAAAATCAAAAAAAAAATATTTTTTTATTTAAGTAGCAATTTTAATCTGAAGATCAGCAGTCTTTGAACTGAAGTAGCAGGTACCTCACTTCAAAGAGGGGCAAAATGTAAACATTGCAAAAATATCCTAAATGATATCATACACTCGAATCGGGTATATTAATATCATTTCCTCTTTTAACCCATCCTATTTTTGTTTAATTAATTGAATTAGTCTAGTTATTTAATTAATTTCCTCATTTTCATTTATTAACCTAACACATTTAAACTAGTTAATTCACCCCCTTTCACGCTAACATTTCATCTCATTAAATTAAATAAATCAAAGTATTTAATTCAATTCTCTAAGTCATATTATTTAATTAAATAACCCTAATTTATATTAATTAAATGTCATTTCACTTTTCCCCCTTTCATTAAATCATTTAATTTAATGAAAATCACTTTATTCCTCCAAAACCCCTAATTTTATGATTAAACATTGTTTAATTAACAATTAATCTAATTTTCCTCTAAAAGGGGAATATTCCCATGGAATATTCCCTCCCATTTTTCATAATTAAACTTTTTTTAATTAGCAAAATATTTATTTCCTTACCCATGAATATTCATGTCGATGAGAAAATACTGATATGCGCTGAATTACGCTTGATCCATGAAGAATCGAAGCATAACGGAGCCACCAATACTCTAATCTCAACAAGATCAATCAAACATAATTGAAAACAAACATTTCATCAAAACCTAACATACTAAACTATGAAAGCTTTCAAAACATCTATTCTAATCCATCTAAAACTTATCTTGTTGTGGAATTGGTGTCGTGTCGATGTGGAACAATGACCCTTTCCCAATCCTATGATAAGTGAGCTTGTTTCAGTCAATTCTATGGAAGAGAATCAATGAAACCATGGTGTTTTGTGTATGAAAACCTAATTTATGTTAAAATGAACATGATGCAAGCTTAGTTACCATGATTTTATGCTACAAATGATCTAATTATGCAATTGCTAAGCTAATCTAATGCTAAAATTATGCTAAAAGATGAAAACCCTAATTTATTTATAAACTAAGATGGATGCATGGAAGCCATTAATCGATTCTCTAAGCTATTATGCAATTAAAATGAACTAAAACAAGCTAAAAAGTAAGTAAAAGATGAGTTTGTATGTGAGTGAATTCAACAGCATAAGTTTGCTCTGAAACATATGGATGTATGAGTTTCAACAGCATAAGTTTGCAATTGAAAGAAGGATCCATTTGTCTCCATATAGTGATCTATTTATAGGAGAGAAAATGAGGAATGAATGGTTGAGATCAAAAAGCTTAATCAACGATTCAAGATGAAGGGGATGAGAGGCATGGATCATGGATTCTCATCAATGGATGAGAATGCAAGATGAAAGTTAATCAAGGGCTCACACTTGCCTTAAACAAACACACTTTTGACCTACTCACACAAGTCAAAGGTAACTTGCTTAAGAGTTTAAAGGTTTAGCTTGTCCAAGAAGCCAAGTGAGTTGATTGGAGGATAGAGAATATTCCTTTGGGTGAGGAAAAAGGTATTTTACAAATTAAAACAAAGTTTTATTTGTGCAAAAAAGGATAAAGAAGATTCCATGGGAATATTCCCTTTGATTAGAGGAAAATTAGTTTAATTTCTAATTAAAAAATGTTTATTTTCTAATTAAACAAGGTTTAATTTCTAATTAAACAAGGTTTAATTTCTAATTAAACAAGGTTTAATTTATGCAATTAGGGAATTAGAAGAATTAAGAGATATTTATTAAATTAGATGATTCAATAAATAGGGGAGGAGGATGAAATGATATTTAATTAAATAACTTAGGGTTATTTAATTAAATAAGATGACTTAGGAGATTAAATTAAATATTTTGATTTATTTAATTTAATGAGATGAAGTGTTACTGTGAAAAGAAATGAATTAACCCAATTAAATTAATTGGGCTAATAGATGAAAATGATGCAATTAATTAATTAGCTAGGATAATAAATTAATTAAGCAAAAAGAGGATGGGTTAAAGAGGAAATGATGTTAGTAAATTCGATTTAAATGTATGACATCGATTAGGACATTTTTCAATGTTTATAATTCTAAAGAATATTCTCTCTCCTCCAATCACTTGAAAAGGGGATATTCTCACTTGGCTTCTTGAGCAAGCTAAACTTGTGACTTCTTGGGAAAGTCACTTTGTGACCTATGTGTGCAGGTCAAAAGTGTGTTTGTTTGGAACAAACTAGAACCCTTGATTAAATCCCATCTTGCATTCTCACCTGTTGATGAGAATCCATGATCCATGCCTCCTATTTCCTCTATCCTTGACTGTTGATTAATCTTTTTGATCTCAGCCCTTCATTTCTCATTTTCTCTCCTATAAATAGAACACTATTTGGAGATAAATGGATCCATCTTTCAATTGCAAACTTATGCTATTGAATTCACTTGCATTCACACTCTCAATTTACTCACTTTTTGCTAATTTTAGTTCATTTTTAGTTGCATAATAGCTTAAGACATCCATTAATGGCTTCCATGAATCCATCTTAGCTTATTTATAAATTAGGGTTTCCATATTTTAGCTTAGAATTAGCTTATATTAGCTTAGAAATTGCATAGTTAGATAAATTTTAGCATAAAATCATGTTAATTTTTCTTGCATCATGTTCAATTTAGCATAAATTAGGTTTTCATCTATTTATCACAATGGTTTCATCAATTCTCTTCCATAAAATTGATTGAAATAGGCTCACAAATCATGGGATTGAGAAAGGGTCGTTGTTCCACATCAACATGACACCAATTCCAAAACGGTATAAGTTTCAAATGGATTAGAGTAGGCATTTAACTGTTTTCATAGTTTGCAATTTTTAGTTTCAATAAATGCTTAGTTTAACTTTCAATTTGAATGATCTTGTTTGAGATTGAGCTTTAGTGGCTAAATTATGCTTCGATTCATCGCGGATCAAGCATAATCGGCCCACACTGACAATCTTTGGTTGACAAGAAGCATGTGAAAAAAAAAGAGGAAGCATGTGAAAAAGGAGAGGAAGTGTGTGAAGGAGAGAAACAGAAAGGAACAAAAAGAAAATTCTTGAGAAGTGTATTCAGAGATGTATGGTGTCTTTGATGGTTTTTCACATCATGTGTTTCCATCAATGTCAAAGGGGGAGATTGGTTCAAGAATGGAAAGATTGAAGGTTTTGTCATTGATGCCAACTACTCAATTGGTTATCAATTGATTTCTATTGTCATTAGTGCCATGGATATAGGTTATTGGTTGTATATGTCGAGGATATTGAGAAAATTTTAATGAAGACATTTTGCAAGTGTTTAGTGGGTGCTCCAGGTTTTTCTCTGGATTTGTTCCTATATTTGTGTGGTTTAGATATGTTGATCTTGGTTGTTGGAAGTTGTTATATCCTAATTTTTGGTTGTTGATTCATTGTACAGTGTGATTTGTGTTCACCAGTTGTGAATTGTGGTTTTGTGTGTTTCTAGTTGAGCTCTGGGAGAAATTTTGTTGGTTTGGATTTCCCTTTGATGAAATCTTATGACTTACAGTTCTAGAGTTGAGTTGTTTTGATTGTATTGAAGATAATTTTGGTGTCTAGAAATTTTTTGTTTAATTGTTCTATGTGTTTTACATTGGTTTGGTTGACCTTGTGTGAAATACTACTTTCATAGTTAGTGAAGTGTGTTGGATCTATTTGGTTCCTGATGAAGTGTGTGTTTGGGTTGCCCTCATTCTAATTCCACCCTAGAATTTTTTGGTGCCAACCTAATTTAAATTTGAATTTGGATGGACAACTTTGGATATGTTTCAAAGTTGAAGATGGTATAAATGTAGAATGAGTTAGGGAAGAAGAAGTGAAGAAAAGAACAAAGGAAATAGAGACACGAGCACAAAGAGAATAGAGATAAGTGTGAATCAGTGTGTGTATGTGTGTGATGCAAGTATGGCAGATCAATGTGAAGCCTAAATGTTGAGTTTTTGGAAGCAGCAAGTTGATGGTGCACTCTATCATTTGTGCATGTCTACAAGTGGATTGAGTGAATTGTGGTGGAATCCTTTGTTGCATTGAGATTGTCTTCTCTTTGTAACAAGTCTTCTTTATCTTCTTTGAATCTTTGTGGCAATGATCCCTCCAATTCATTAGCCCTATTGGAAAATGAGTCCATGTTTCAGACAATGAGTCCTTGTTTTGGCAATGAGCCTTGTTTCTCAAGTAGTGAGCCTCTTGTAATCGGTTTTGATATTCTTTGTAGTGTGAGTTAATCCTCACTGTGGTTTTTCCCTTATTGGGTTTTCCACGTAAATTTGGTGTTATTGTGTTTATGAGATGGTTTTCAGTTTCTACACTAGTATTTAATGTTTAATTTACTAAGCAGAGTTAAGGATTAGTTTTGGTGAATGAATTAAATTTTAAATTTGTGGCAGTTGATTCACCCCCCTCTCAGTTGTCTTGTTCAACATGCTTATGTTGGGTTCATAGTTTTAGCCCATGGTTACATGAAAGCTCTAGATGACTAGCCACTAGTTGTCTATGGGTTGTGAAATATGGTATGATTTATACTTTTTGTAAGCTTTTAGACAACTTATTATTTTATTGAACTATACAGTAGGCCATTAAATGACCTGAAGTCTTTGGGATAAATTGGTAGGTTTTGAATTGTTACTATTTCTAAAAGTTTTGGATTTGTTGATCTAGGGTATTTCCATTGATTCAAAAGACATATTTGATTATGTGAATTTTTTTGGAAATGTATCTCAACTTACTCGCTGGTTACTAGTAGCATTGTGTACTTTTCTCCCTTTGATCAGCAGAACTGTTCTCTATCGGCGGGACCTTGTTATCTATCCCAATGATGGTTTGATAAGTCTTCATGTATTCACTAAGTTCTTCATCGCCAAGACATTTCTTGGTCGGAAGGACCCCAAAGGTTTCCCCTATGATGGTCCAATAGTTCATGGTGTTGGAAGCTTGTTCTATCAGCATGACTTGGCTCTATTGACAGGACCCTAATGATAGTCCCAACAACAGACTGATCATGATGTTGCAGAGAGTTGAAACTTCAAAACTTTGAGTCGTGGGTTGTGAAGTTTGTGAAATCTCTGGCAGTCTGACTTCATCAGTGGGGCGTAGCTACTTTGGTGGGACCCTCAACCTTGTCTCATTGATGAGTCAATAGACATGAAGTTGTAAAAGTATACATCGGTGGGACTTGCTCATATCAGTGGGAGGCGATATGAAGTCTCCCCAATGAGGTGATGGACTTGGTCAATAGTGTACCATGAGAAGCTCATATCAATGTGATGATGAGTAATCAGTGAGACATAGTCTCATGTATCGTCGATTGATGATCATTTGGCTTGGTGGGTGTTACACTCGTCGGGGTGATTTGAATAGATTGGCAAGAGTTTTGATGTTGTCTCACCAATGGCCCGATATGGTAACTACTGATTGACAGTTTTTCTGTTGTAATGAATGGGAACCAAATTGGTATGTTTCCTACATGGGTTTGGTGATGTAGATCGATTAAGGAATTCTCTTGGAAGGAAAATTCCATAATGTGTAATGCATTGTAATAGCATTTTGAGAGTTGAGTTGAGACTATTGAGAGAGAACTCGATAGATCAAGTTTGTAATGTTGCCTATATTGAGTGACTGAATTAACATCTGAAAGGATGAAACTGTAACTCTGTATGTAGACCTTTTGTTCACTGTAATACAAATAGCTTTTCTTGTTGTGGTGGGTTTTTCTCTCGAAAGGGTTTTCCCACATTAAATTTGGTGTCTACTATGTGTTGTGTGAAATTTGTTCTTATCTATTTCTTGGTAATGTGCATCTTTAATGAACTGTAATTTGAAATTTGAACCTTAATTTTGCATTCTCTTCTTAGAATTATCACTAGAAAAGTGTTTCCACACATTTGTGTTCCTTACAAGTGGTATTGGAGCCTGGCCAATTGTGTTATCCTCGTGGTTTGGACAGATTTTATGTGCCAATTTTGAAGTGGGAGTCTTGTAGAGGATTCTGGTAATTTCATTTGCAGATTAAGATGGCAAGCACATCAAGGAAGATAGAAATTAAGAAATTCATTGGTGGCAATTTTGAGTTGCATGGAAACTCAAAATGGAATATTTGTTGGTTGATAGAGATCTTTGGACTGATGTGTCTAGAACAAAACCTTCAGGCATGAAGTAAGAAGATTGGGACTTTGCAGACAGAAAAGAAAAAGGGTTGATAAGACTCTATTTAGCAGACTTTGTTCTCCTAAATTTTCATGAAGAGAAGTTTGCATCTTCTTTGTGGAAGAAGCTTGTGACATTTATCAGGACAAGTCCTTGGTGAATAATCTATTCTTAAGGAAGAAGATGTACTCTTTGAAGATGGAGGAAGGGGAGTATGTGGCTAATCATCTGAATACGTTCAATATGCTCATTGCTTAGTTAACATCTGTAGGTGTAAAGATAGATGATAAGGATCATTGTATGCTCTTGTTGTGTTCTTTTCCTGACTCTTGGGATCATTTAGTGATGGCGATTGGAAGCACAAAAACCACCTTCAAAATGGAAGATGTGGTTGCTTCATTGCTATTAGAAGATATGCGAAGGAAATCTTCTAAGATGGCAAAGGAGGCTCTTATTGTTCGAGGAAAATCAAAGGACAAAGGAAAGAAGAAAGACAAGAAGTCTAAATCAAAATTTGAAGGGAGATCAAAGTCTCCTAGAAAAAATTCCAAGGTGATGCTAGAATTGTGGGAAGCTTGGTCATGGCCATAAGGATTGCAAAGAGGAGAAAAAGAAGAAGAAGAAAAACAATTATTCGGATAATGATTTTTCTCAAAGTAATGTAGATGCCTTCATTGCAGCCCTGGTGAGAAATCAAATGATGTTTATCTAATCGACTCAGGTGCATCTTTTCACAAGAAATCTCACAGAGATTGGTTTACAAAATACAAAAATTATGTTAGTGGAAAGGTGTATCTAGCAAGTGACTCATCTCTAGAAATTTTTGGCCATGGAAGAATCAAAATTCAATTTCCTAATGGAAGGATCAAAGGGATTGATGGCATAATCCATATACCAGGTCTGGATCAAAATTTATTGTCTATAAGCAAGCTAGATGATGTTGGCGTACAAGTTTCTTTTTTGAATGGTGGCTACAAAATGACAAGAGGCTCGATGGTGCTAGCTAGGGGTGCTCAAATTGGTACTATGTACAAGCTGGATGCACATGAAGTTCAATGCAACAGTGTCTCTAAAAATTCAAGCAAGGCTTCTTGAGTAGAGAAGGAGATTGAAATTCCTCTGGGGGCGAATTCTTTGGAGGTGAAACTTCCTACAGAAAAGACCATGCTATGGCATCAAAGGCTTGACCACATTGGTGAGAAAGGCTTAAAATATTTGAAAAACAAAAACCTGGTTGAAGGGCTTGATGATTGTAACCTTGAGTTTAATTTTTGTGAACATTGTATATATGAAAAACAACATCATGTTTCATGTTATTCTAGTCCTCATAAATATTTTGGTGTTCTGGATTATATTCACTCTAATTTTTTTGGTCCAGTAAATGTTCCTTTGTTATCGAAATAAAGATATTATGTTTATTTTATTGATGATTATTCAAGAAGGGCATTTGTGTAATTTTTAAAAAGTAAATCAAAAGTGTTCATTTAGTTTAAAGAGTTTAAAAACTTGGTAGAAAATCAAACTGGTAGAAAAATTAAATGCCTGAGGATGGATAATGATGGTTAGTTTTTTTCTACAAATTTTGAAAGGTACTACAAATACCATGGAATAAAAAGGAATAAAATGACACCTTACACTCCACAACAAAATGGAGTTACTAAAAGGTTGAATAAGACACCGATGGAAAAGGTGAGAAGCATGTTGAGCAATGATGGTCTAGAGCAGAAGTTATGGGTTGAGGTTGTGGCTATAGCATGTTATTTATCAAATCAATCTCCCTCTTCGGCACTTGTTGAAAAAACACCTATAGAATCTTGGTCTGGTAAGAAGCCTTCTTTAAGACATATAAGAGTCTTTGGATATGATGCATATGTTTATGTGTCAAATGAGAAAGGATCTAAGCTGGAAAATAAAGATGAAAAATATATCTTCATTGGCTATGACATTGGTGTGAAAGGATACAAGCTTTGGAATCCTGTGACTGAAAAGGTTGTATACAACAGAAGTGTAATCTTTCATGAGCTGAAACCTTCTTCAGTAGATATGAAGTCAGAGATGAAAGAAGAAAAAAAAGAAAAGGTAGTTGAAATTCCTCGAACTCCAAATAAAGAGGAACTACAAAGTGTACCTAAAACTGAGGAGAGTTCAAGCAGCTCTAAGATTTTTGATGAAGAACAACAACAACAACCTTAGCCTCAACCTTTGAGGAGGTCTACACATGTAAAGCGACAACCTGATAGGTATGGTTTTTCCATGTTGGATACAAATTGTTCCTATGCTTTGATTACAAACACTGATGAGCCTAGGACTATGAAAGAGTCTATAGAAATGTTTGATTCGAATTCTTGGTTGGAAGCCATGAAAGAGGAAATGGCATCATTAGAGAAGAATGCAACCTAGGATTTGGTGCCCTTTCCTAAAGGTTGAAAGCTTGTTGGCTATAAATTGGTATTCAAGAAGAAAATTAGTCTAGATGGTAGTGTTGAAAAGTATAAAGCTAGGTTGGTCACGAAAGGTTATTCCCAGGTAGAGGGAATTGATTGTGGTGAAATTTTTTCTCCTGTGGCTAAGTTGACAACTATCAGATTTCTTTTGTCACTTGTAGTAGTGTATGACTTAGAGATTGAACAGATGGATGTGAAGAAAACATTTCTTCATGGAGATCTTGAAGAAGAAATTTATATGTCCCAGCCTGAGCACTTTGTGGAAAAAGGTAAAGAAAATTTGGTTTACAAGTTAAAGAAATCTTTGTATGGTTTAAAAAAATCACCTAGAATGTGGTACTAGAAGTTTGACACTTTTGTTTTGTCATTGGGATTTGTAAGATCAAAATCTGATCATTGTGTGTACTTCAAAACTGAAAATGATTGAGTGCTTATTATTTCCCTATATGTTGATAACATGTTCATAGGAAATAGTAAGACTATGATTTATGATCTAAAATCTCAGTTGTCTGCAAAGTTTGAAATGAAAGATCTTGGTACAGATAGGTATATTCTGTGGATGGAAATAAAATGGGATAGAGCTAGTAGAAATCTTTGGCTCAACCAGAGTAAGTATATTAATACTATCCTATAGAGATTTTTTATGACTAATTGCAAGCAGCTAGTTGTTTCAGTGTTGCAGGGAATGAAGCTATCTATTGAGGATTGTCCAAAATCTCCTACTGAGATGGAGGACATGACCAGAGTGCCTTATGCAAGTTTAGTTGGTAGCCTAATGTATGCAATGGTTTGTACAAGGCCATACATTTCCCAAGCAGTGAGAGTACTTAGCCAATTTATGGAAAATCCAAGAAGACCGCATTGGGATGTTGTGAAAAGAGTCTTTAGATATCTAAAAGGTACCTCTCAATACGCTTTGTGTTATCATAGTAACTCGGTTGGGTCACAGAGATCCATCAGTATTTGAGATTATGTGGATTCTAATTGGGTAGGGGACATTGATAGCAGGAGATCCACTAGTTGATACATCTTCACGTTATTTGGTGGTGTAGTTAGTCGGATAAGCAAGCAGTAAGTTGTAGTCACTTTATCTACTACATAAGAAAAATATATGGCAGCAACACATGCCTATAAAGAAGCCATTTGTCTTAGACGTTTGTGTTCTGATATTGGGTTCAATGCAAGGAAAATTACCATTTGTTGTGATAGTCAAAGTGCTATTTGTTTGGCAAAAAATCCAACTTTCCATGCCAGGAGGAAACATATTGATGTGCAATATCATTTTATACGGGATATGGTGGAGGATGGAAAGGTCAGTCTTGAAAAAGTGGATACTCTTGAAAATGTTGTAGATGCGCTAACAAAACTAGTGAGCATAGACAATTTTAAGTGGTGTGCCAGTTCGATGGGCCTTGGGGCCTATGACATTCAGTAATCTCGAGTTTGAAGAAGCCAGTAATTCTTCATCAAGTGGGAGCGTGTTGGAAGTGTGTCTCAACTTACTAGTTGGTTACTGGAAGCATTGTGTACTTTTCTCCCTTTGATCGGCAGGACTATGCTCTATCGGCGGGACCTTGTTCTCTATCCCAACAATGGTCTAATGAGTCTTCATGTATGCACTAAGTTCTTCATCAGTGAGACATTGATTGGTCGGTGGGACCCCAAAGGTTGTCCCCGTGATGGTCTGACAATTCATGGTGTTGGCGGATTGTTCTATCAACATGACTTGGATCTATTGGCAGGACCCTAACGATAGTCCCAACGATAGACCGATCGCAATGTTGCAGAGAATTGAAACTTTGAGTCATGGGTTGTGAAGTTTGTGAAATCTCTGGCAATTTGACTTCATCGGTGGGATGTAGCTACTTTAGTGAGACCCTCAACCTTGTCTCATCGATGAGCTAATAGACATGAAGTTGCAAAGTATACATCAGTGGGACTTGCTTGTATCAGTGGGAGGCGATATGAAGTCTCCCCCATGAGGCGATGGACTTGGTTGATAGTGTACTGTGAGAATCGCATATCGATGTGACAATGAGTGATTGGTGAGACATGGTCTCTTGTCTTGTTGATACTTCGATGACCATTTGGCTTGGTGGGTGTTACACTTGTTGGGGTGATTCGAACATATCGGCGGGAGGTTTGATGTTGTCTCACGGATGGCCCAATATGGTAACTGTTGATTGATGGTTTATCTATTGTAACGAATGGGAACCAAATTGGTATGTTTCTTGCATGGGTCTGGTGATGCAAATTGATTGAGGAATTCTCTCAGAAGGAAAATGCTATAATTTGTAATGCATTGTAATAGTGTTTTGAGAGTTGAGTTGAGTCTGTTGAGAGAGAACGAGATAGATCGAGTTTGTAATGTTGCATGTATTAAGTGGCTGAATTGACATCTGAAAGGAAGAAAATGTAACTTTGTATGTGGACCTTTTGTTCACTGTAATACAAAGATTTTTTTCTTGGTGTGGTGGTTTTTCTCCCAAAGGGCTTTCCCACATTAAATTTGGTGTCTATTTTGTGTTGTGTGAAATTTTTTCTTATCTATTTCCTAGTAATGTGCATCTAAAATGAATTGTAATTTGAAATTTGAACCTTAATTCTGCATTTTATTCTTAGAATTAGCATTAGGAAAGTGTTTCCGCACCCTTTCTTTCCTTACAAATTTTTGGATGTTTAAGTGGATTCAAATTTACAAAGATGGTTTTGCAAGTTTTACATGATTAATAAAAATTTGTGATTTGTAGATCTATGAAAATATTGTGTTTAGAGTCTAAGTTTTTTGGATGAAAACAATTACTAATTTGCAAGGTTGATTGAAGGGTTCTTATTGATCTATGGTTACTCTTATGTGGTTTTGTTTGACAAATTAGTTCTAGCATTAATCTTGGTGTTTGAGTATTAGAAATCTACATGTTATACCTGATTATCTCTATTTTGCATATTAGTGATGTGGGGTTGAATCTATTTATTCAATTACTTGAGATTGGAGCATTGATTATGTATTTTTCCTTTGAGATGTTGCATATGTGTAGATCTTGTAAAATTGTCTAATGAGTATTTTGTTTGGTAGGCCTTATTCATGGTCACCATTATTACATTGGTATGTTTATTGCAATGAGAAAAGGATTTTTTGGGAGTACCTAATATAGTTTCTAATTTGAATCTATAACAGTAGTTTAAGGTGCATGAAAAAATTCATTCACTTTCATTAGATTTTTGGCAATTATATTGGTCATGATGTCATGTATACCTCGATATTATTTTCGGTGGAACTTTTATGTAGTTACATAATTCATTCTATCTTCTTTGTTTAAATATTTTTGTTCTAATTAGTTGTTGTTGCAGTATGTTGTGGATCATGGATAATATTTGATTAGAAGATGGATAGTCTTTTGCAATGATTGTTGGTGTCATAAGGAGCTCTTGTATTCTACTCTTAGCTTGCAATGAGAGTTTAATGGCATCTTTGGTTCTATTGAAAAAGGATATTTGATTGAATCATTAAGGAGATGGTTACCTTCATGTATTAAATGAAAATATTTTGGCATCTTTTTTTTTCATGAACTATTCTTGGAGTCCTTAGTAAGGTTTTGAATTTATGTTGTCATTTTTGACATATGATCCTTAGTTTAGAGGTGTTTGGTATTGTGTCTTGATTTATTATGGATACTAGTTGGATTCTTGACATGATATAGGTTATCTTGAGATTAGGATGTGTGCATTGTTTCATGTGATCTCCAAGGAGGAGATGATGGATCATGATGTCATCATATGTTCTTGATTATATAATTGGAACTTTTATAATGGTCTTTTGGTTCTCTTTAGTTTTGAGTAATAATCATTTGTTTGGAGATTCATGACTTTGTAGGGTTGCATTTGAAGTTGGTATGGGTTTATTGGTGGATGCTCATGAATACTAGGAATACTTGGGTGAGGTTAAGAGATCCCTTAATTTTTTGGAGATTGTATGTTGAGATGGCTATTTTTTATGAGGTTTCAACAGAAAGAATGAGGAGCCTACACCTAGTTATGGACATGATTCCTTTATGGACCTGAAGAGAAGATTTCCTTTTATTGTAAGCTTGTATTGCTTGGTGGTGTATACAAAGGATAATATTGTATCCCACTTTTGGTCTACTTGGTAGGTGAATGATCTAAATGGTGTTTCCCACCTAATTATTAGATGCATTATTTATATTTATCTTGGCTTCTCTTTAGTATTAATCTTGAATGATGAAGTTCTAAGGTTTTGTTGAGAAGTAGATACATGGTTTTATGGATTTATGTTGTTATCCTTGTTTCTTATTCTTGAGCTATGGATCTAATTCTAAGGACTTATTTTTAGAGAGGTACAATAAATGGTATGTGGTTTTGGGCATATTCTCTTTATTTTGGGGATGATTGGATTATTTGATCTACCTTCGATATGAGAGGTTTACATATATTTCTTCCATGTTTTTATCTTATTTTTAATGTTATATGTCGATATCCTTTCATTTTGGGAATGGTGAAGGAGATTGTACTTTACATAGCTTGGTACATGTTAGTGTAGAACAAGGATATGGTTTGATTTGTAGGTTCTCTCTTTGGTATTGTTCTTCTTTTTTTATTTTTGTATTCACATGACATTGGATTTGAGCGTTGGTTGGAGCCATGGTGATCACTAGTTTGTAGTCATGTGTTTTTCATTGTTCTTTGGTGACAACATGGAGGTTCCTTCATCTCTTTCTTCTATTGAGTGTGAAGAACTTGGGAGAGCTATGGAGACTAGTGGTGAGAGATGTATTGCAGCATATTTGTTTTCATATTTTGCATATCATTATATATTCCCTTAACACTATGTAACACATCCTCTATGTGAAGTACTATAGGTAGACTTGGTATGTTGTGATCTATTTTTAGATTTGACATTACTCATGCAATGGAATTTTTTGGATATACATGTCTAGTTATCCTCTTGAATATCTTGGTTTGTTGATTACTGATGTGATGATGATTTTTTTTACTTCATTGATTTGGGATCTTTGAGTTATGCAAGTTGAGGATTAGCTACTCATTTTCTTGTAGTGGGAAGACTTGGATGTGGATTGTATATGTTCACAATTATTTTGTGTTTTAGATTCAATTAGTTGGCCTCATTTGTAGTCATCTTGTGTATTGGTATATTGCATTTGAAGATAGAATGATGGCTATACATAAACTTAATTTGTTTTTGGGTTAATATGTTAATGGCATAAAATCTATCTATGATGGTTTGTTTACCCTATTTTTGAGGTATTGTTAGACTGGATGAGCTAGCACCATTTTGTGGTTGTCATTCCAAATTGGTATGATTAAGGCAGCTACTCATATCTATTGTTATCATTTGAGTTAATGCTTGAGTTCGTGTATAGATTGGTGCAAGAGTAGTGACAGTTTGTATGCTTCACCTTGGCATGTTCCTCTTTCTCTTCTAGGTGGCATGTTGGAGGATGTGAGCAGTTCTTGCTTGATGGTGGTTACCTTGGTTTCTATTGCAGATATCTAGTTGGAGCATAGGAGAATTTTGAAGAAACAAGTGATACATGTGTCACTAAGAGATGTCTTTCCCTTGGTGTAGGAAGATCATGGGTCTTGATTACTTGATTATTATATGTTTCCTTATGATTGTAATTATAATGTATAATGTCAAGTGGTAGAATGTTAGGATAAGCTGACATTTACCTTGTAATCCAAATTCATTTTCAGTATATCCAAGTTCCTTGGAAGGTGTAATTGGACACATAGGGACATGATGGAGAAAAAAATCTGTAATTATTCATGACATGTTGTAGTTCACTAATACATGATGTACATAGTTAGTGTTAATGGGGATAAAGTATAATGGAGGAATATTCCATTTAGGCATCCACTTTGGGACTGGGTATAGGTGGACTTGCATGTCTATGCATGTTGGCATATATCATTTTCATGTCTCCTAGAGTTGGTTGCACAAGTTTTCATGTTATGCATGTTAACTGTCAAAGTTATCAATGAGTTATGGGGCACTCGAGTTTGACCATTTTTTATTGGCTATTGATTGGGAACCCATGTGAAGGCCATGTAAATATTTATTATTTTTACTAAGTTTATAGGTTGTCCAATAAGGGGTAATATGGTTTTGGAAGTGTTAAATGCATAGGAAAACTAAGAGGGGGGTGAACCAGTTGTATTCTTTAAAACATTCAAACCCTCATTATCATTTCAAACCTTGATCAACCATTAAACCCTTAACATGCATTAACAAAATTTAAACATGTAAATCAGTAATGTAAACACATCAAACACATAAGAACAACATATTTATGTGGAAAACCCAAGAAGGGAAAAACCATGGTGAGGATTAGCTCACTAATATATGAATTGCAACATCAAATATAGTAAGGTTCATTGTTAAGGGCTCACTACCAGTGGCTCACTGCCAAAGGACTCACTGTCTAGAAGAACAAAGAATAGAAGAAGGGGTGGATCACTTCCAATTTGAACTACTAACAATGCATCTCTCATATTCTGAAGGTATAATTCCATTGAAGCACAAACAACTCATAAAATAGATTGAAATGTAGACACCTTCTACTCATTGCATCTGGAAGTCATAGGAATTAAGTCTCACACTTAAATCATCACACTTGATCACATTTTCATCTTTCACATCACAAAATTTGCACTTAATCCACACAAAAATTCTCCATGCATTTATACCCTCAGCAACCTAAAACAATCTCAAAGGTCGACCGAAAGGAAACGTATACACATCAACCATGCAACATCAAATAGGTCATAACTAAACACTTCCATAGTGGGAAGAAGTGAAGGAATACCACACCAATACTTATCTAGAACCCAAATCTACACTAACACGCTTCTCAAAACTTCCTCAAACAACAATTATCCTTTGCAATTAATGCTAGCACACCAGGTCAGCCAAACTTGCACTAACACTAACAAGTGACCACAAGCACGCCTCTCCAAGTCTGAAAACATCTTACAGACCACACAACAACATTACAAAACATCTCAGAATATTCCACATCATCAAAGTATTTTCCACAACAACTGCAACTACCTGAAACTCAAGAACACCTTCATTTTGTGCAACCAAACATACTGACTTAGACATCCAACACACCAGACAAATTTGTAGAACAACTTAGCACCTAAAACCTAAAGGGAAGGTAGAAACAAATGATATAATCATGTTCCCATATTCATAACACCAAAACCTTCACTACGAAGAAATGTAGAGCAATCTCATTTCTCTTAGACACCCTATTTCACCAGACAGACATACTATCAAACACATCTTCTATTGTAGTATGATCCAAAACCTAAAAATATAGATATGACGCCTCTGGTCATCACATCCAAACCACATGACCATATCTTCAATCATGAATAAATGTGGAGCAAAACATTGAACACCACTATGTCACACTAAACTCTCTTTTATTCAAATTTTCTCAAAAGAACTTGGAAATCAAGTGAACAAAATTCATTAGCAACATTACTAACATCTCTACAACACATCTACAGCATCTACAACATGCAACACTTTCTAACTACAACAATCTCACCAAACACAAGTCAGGCCAAGAACCTCTACAACTATACTAAAGTAGGACATCAATGACAACACCAACATGTGTTGACATTAATACCAATCATTCCAAGCACATCATCAATACTAGTAGCATTCTAAAACTCTCTTTATACAAGGGGTTGACATCAATGACAACACCCAAAAAACTCAAGCTTCCACCATCTCCAAACTTCCAACAATCTCCCCCTTTGTCATTGATGGCAACACCTGCTTTCTAAAAAACCATCAACAACAAAAGCAACCAACAACAATACTACACTAAGAAATACTCCCCTTGACTAGGAAACTTTTTACTCTGCATCCTCTCTCTTCACAGACTTCTCTTGCAACACCAGCAACACATGCATTCTAGATCACTCTCCTCCTTTGTCCTCAGATAGTACTCTCCCCTATATACAAGTTTTTCAACATTTTTTCTTTCTCCCCATATATTCTTTCAACCACTTTTACTCTCTCCCCCTTTGACATTAATAGAAAAGGGTCATCATTATTTACTCTCCCCCTAGCACAATCAAATAACTCTTTTTCTTTCCTCTACACTCACTTTCCTGCACACTCCCCCTTAGGGGCACACAATATGCTCCCTCTAACTGCACCATCCAATAACCACTACTACCTAATCCCCCTGAGAGGTAGCCTTCAACATAAGTCCAAGACCAAGAATATAACTTGAAATGCTTCCTAGATAGATGTACACACTTATGCATCTAGTTGAAATGAGGGGCAATAACCCCTAAATTCTCCTGGAGATACTCAAAAATATATTTTGGAAGATCCTTTATGAAAATATCAACAACCTGATCCTTAGTAGGCACATACTCCAACTTCACCTCATTCTCTATAACTTTCTCTCTCAAGAAGTGATACCAGATTGAGATATTTTTTTCTTGAATATATTATCAAATTCTTTGAAATATTGATTGCACTTGTATTATCACACATGATAGAAATAGGTTAATCATATGAAACTTTGATATCCTTCAATATTTGCTTCATCCATAACACTTGTGTACAACATGATGTTGTTGCAATATATTTTTCTTCTGCAATAGATAATGACACTGAATCTTGCTTCTTACTTAGCCATGAAAACAACCTACTTCCAAGAAAGAAAGTACCACCACTTGTATTTTTCCTATCATCTGCACATCCAACCCAATCTACATTTGTATATGCACTCAAGGAGAAGCTAGTATCCTTAGGATACCACAAATCATAATCCAGAGTTCCCTTCAAATATCTAAATATCCTCTTCACTGCTGAAACATGAGATTCTCTAGGATCTTCTTGAAATCTAGCTACAAGACAAACTGAATGTATGGTATCTGTTCTAGTAGCAATAAGGTATAATAGTGCACCAATCATTGATTTATACTTGCTCTGATTTGTCTTAGAATATCCATCATTCTTGCTCAACTTACAATCAATAACCATAGGAGTACATATCGGTTTAGAGTCATCTATTCCAAACTTCTTCAACATTTCCTTAACATACTTAGATTGTGATATGAATATTCCTTTCTTTGATTGATTGATCTATAAACCAAGGAATAAATTCATCTCCCCACACATTAACATCTCAAATTCTTTCTACATTTCCTTTGCAAACCTTTTGCACATACCTTCATTTCCTTCAAAGATTATGTCATCAACATATACTACCACAATTAAGATTTGTTCACCTTCAACTTTGAAATATAGATTACTATCTATGGTACCTTTTTTGAACCCTTGTTGCAAAAAGTACTTATCTAACCTTGCATACCAAGCTTTGGGAGCTTACTTTATTCCATACAATGCTTTCTTCAATCTACAAACCATATTTGTATCTTCTAACAACTAAAAACCTTCTAATTTTTCAATGTATACCTCTTCTTCCAATGCACCATTCTAGAATTCAGAATTCACATCCATCTAATATACTTTGAATTTTTTGTGTGTTGTAAAATCTAAAAACATCTTGATAGCTTCCATTCTTGCAATTGGAGCAAAATTTTCCTCAAAATATATACCTTCAACTTATGAGTAACCCTTACATACAAGTCTACCCTTGTTCCTGACAACTTTTCCATCTTCATTCAACTTGTTTTGGAATACCCACTTAGTACCAATCACATTCTTAATTTTCAGACTTGGGACCAATTCCCAAGTCAGATTCTTCTTTATCTATTCTAACTATTCCTTCATTGCTTTGACCCAATTCTCATTTGTGCATGCATCAGTCACTTTTTTTGGTTCCACCTCATAAAGTAAACATAAATTTACTTGTTCCTATATCATATAATATTTTCTTCTTGTCAGCGCACCTTTTCTCTTATCTCCAATGATCTCATCTTCTAAATGATTCTTTTGCACATACTTGGGAGTCTTAGGATTCTTTTCCAGAGCTTCTTCCTCTTCAATTTTCAACTCTTTTCCTTTATCCTTAGCATTTTCTTCTTCACTGCAAGGTAATTCATTAGATTCATATCCTTCTATTAGTACTGAACTTCCATGTGGTTCTTCATCCACTTTGATACTTGCACTCTCAAAAATCTTCTTCAATATTTTTTTGTAGCACTGGTAGGCCTTGCTTCTTGTAGAGTATCCAAGTAAGATCCCTTCATTATATCTTGCATCAAACTTTCGTAAGTTTTGTTTATCTCTTTTGATATAACACTTGCTTCCAAAAACTTTGAAATATTTCATAGTAGGAGGTTACCATACCATAATTCATAGGGAGTCTTTTAACTGTTCACTCTTGCTTGACCTCTATCAAGAATTTAGATTGTAGTATGAATTTCTTCTCTCCAATAGACATCCAAAAGATTAGCTTCCTTCATCATTGTCCTTGTTGCTTCTTGAACTATTATGTTTTTCCTTTCCACAACTCCATTCTACTAAGGAGTTCTAGGGGCTAATAAATGCCTTCTTATTTCATGATCTTCACAAAAATTTAAACTCATTTGAAGTAAACTCACCACCTCTATCATATCTCAAAAATTTTCTTTTCATATTCATTTCATTCTCAATCATAGCCTTAAATGCTTTAAACTTGTCTAGAACTTCTAATTTTTCTTTGAGAAATGTAACCAAAGCCATTCTAGAATAATCATCAATTAATAACATGAAATACATGTCATTGCATGAGCTTTTAATTCTAGTAGGTCCACATAGATTTGCATGCACTAACTCCAAGGGACCTGTGGTAGAGTATTCTTTTGTCTTGAATATTTTCTTTACAAGTTTGGTTTCCAACTTGACATTCTTTGAAAATTGCATTGATAGGCTTTGTAATCTTTAGAAAATCTCTCGTAGCATTAGAATATTTTATCTTCACTAGGCTATCAAAATTAATGTGACCCATTCTTCTATGCCATAGATAACTTTCATTAGTTTGAGACATAAAGCACTTTGTACCACTACCTTTGAGTTGATAGACATTACCTTGTTTCCTTGTTCCAGTAGAAACTAGAGTACCAAAGCTTCCTTTTTTGATTTCACAATCACCATTTTGAAATACAAAAATATTTCCTATGCTTAGAAGATTATATCATAGACCCTTGACATAAAGTACATCATCTATTTATGCTTTCCATCAAAACTAGTTGAACCTTTTCCACATATCTTAGCAGATGTATCATCACCAAACTTAACAAGACCACCATCATAATTTTCAAGATTAACAAACTTACTCTTATCACCTGTCATATGATTTGATCATCCATTGTCAATGATCCAGTAATTCTTCTCTTCTCTAGCATGAAAATTAGTCAACATAGTTCCTTCAATGTTATGACATGTTTTTGGAGAACTTTCCTTCACGCATCTTTCAAGATTAGTAGAATTAGTTCCAACATTTAAAGCCATGAACAAGCATTTGTGAATTCCTTCATCTGGATAATATGATTCTTCATCATCAAATACATCATTGTCCTTTTCAACATAATAACTCTTTTTGACAAATTTACCCTTATGATCCTTTTGTTTGTTATTAGTAACTTTGATTATACATTTAGATGCATAATGACCTATCTTTCCACAATTGAAACATTTGAAAGGTAGCTTACATTTGTATTTTCTAGTACCATTTTTCAATCTCCTCACAAAGTTTGCTTCCACCTCATCAAGATCATCTAGATCTAATCCATCATCCTTTTCCACTTTGCAAACTTTTAAAGAGGATTCTTTCTTTGTATCATCTTGTCCAAAATCCCTCATTTCAAAAGAAGTTAAAGCACCAAACATCTAATCTCTAGAATAATTATTAAAATTGTGAGCTTCCTCAATAGAAGAAACTATAGAACTATAAGCTTTAGGCAGAGTTCTTAATACCTTTTTCACAACTTCACTTTCATCCAACTTTCCACCAAGACCATTGATGGAATTGACAACTACATCAACTCTGAGCATGTAGGCAATAATAGCTTCATCTTTAGACATTCTTAGGGTTTCAATTTTGGCTTTTTAGTTCTACATTTTTGCTTGTTTTACCTTGTCATCTCCTTCGTAGATACCTTCCAGCTTTTTCTAGATCTCTTTAGCATACTTCAAACTTATCACCTTTCCAAGTTCAGAATATAAATACCACTCAAGATTACATTCCTTTCTTTTCCATTTTTTTCATAATCCTTGATCTCATCATCACTTTTCGAGTATCAAACACCAAATCCAAGAGAAACCATAAAGGACTCCATCCTAGCTTTCCAGTAGGTAAAATTTGTTCCATCAAAAAAAAAGAGCTTTGACACCTTTCATGTGTGCCATTCAGATCTACCTCAAGTGGTTAAGCTTCTTTTTGGGAACCACAACTCTGATACCAATTGTTAGATGCATAGGACAACTGAGAGGGGGTGAATCAGTTGTATACTTTAAAACATTCAAACCCTCAATATATTTTCAAGCCCTAATCAACCATTAAACCCAAGAAGGGAAAATCATGGTGAGGATTAGCTCACTAAGATATGAATTACAACACTGAACACAATAAGGCTCACTGTGAAAGGCTCGCTGCCTAGAAAGATAAAGAAAGGATCACTACGAGTGGCTCACTACCAAAGGACTCATTATCCAAAAGAAAGAAGAATAGAAGAAGGGGTGGCTCATTACCAATTTGAACTACTAACAATGCATCTCTCATATGCCAAAGGTACAGTTCCACTAAAGCACAAACATCTCATCAAACAAATTGAAATATAGACACCTTCTACTCACTACATCTAGAAGTCATAGGAATTAAGTCTCATTTTCAAACCATCACACTTGATCACATTCATATATTTCACATCACACACTCTGCAATTAATCCATACAATAATTCTCCTTGCATCTATACCCTTTGTGACCTAAAACAATCTTAATTAGGTCAACCTAAAGGAAACATATACACCTCAATTGAATGCAACATCAAATAGGTCAGCACCAAACACTTCCACGGTGAGAAGAAGTGAAGGTAGACCATGCCACTACTTAGTTATGACCCAAATCTACATCGACACACTTCTCAACACTTCCTCAAACAATAATTATCCTCTGTAATTATCACTAGCACACTAGGTCGAACAAACTTGCAGTAACACTAACAAGATTGACCACAAGCACGCCTCTCCAAGTATGGAAACATATCACAAACCACAAAAAAACATTACAAAACATCTTAGAATATTCCGCATCATCATAATATTCACCACAACTACTGTAACCACCTGAAACTCAAGAACACCTTCATTCTATGTAACCAAACATACTAGCAAAGACATCCAACACACCAGACAACTTTACATAAAAACTAAGCACTTGAAACTTCAAAGAAAGGTAGATACAAACAATATAAGCATGTTCCTAGATCTGCAACACTAGAATCTTCACTGTAGAGAAATACAAAACAATCTAATTTCTCCTAGACACCCTATTTCACCAGACAGACATACTGTCAAACACATCTTACATTGTAGTACGATCCAAAACCTAAAACTCTAGATATGAAACCTCTGAACACCTCTAATCATCATGTTCAAACCACATGAGCATATCTTCAATCATAAATAAATGTGGAGAAAAACACTAAACACCACTTTGTCACACTAAGCTCTCTTTTATTCAAATTTTCTCAAAAGCACTTGAAAATCAAGTGAACCAACTTCATCAACAACATTACTAACATATTTACAACACTTCTATAACATCTACAACATGTAACACTTTACAACTACAACAATATCCCCAAACACAAGTCATGCCAACAACCTTTGCAACTCTACTGAAGTAGGACATCAATGACAACACCAGCATGTGTTGACATCAATACCAACAATTCTAGGCACCTCATCAATACCAGTAGCATTCCAAAACTCTCTTTATACAAGGGGTTGACATCAATTACAACACCCAAGCAACTCAAAAACAACTCAAGCTTCCAACATCTCCAAACTTCCAATAGGAAGTGGGTTTTTTCCTCTTGTTTTGAGAATCCACAGTGGTTTTATCACACCAACTCTTTTATAAATTGGTGACTTGGGTTAATAGAATGTATCATTGTTTGCAAGTAATGAAGTGTTGTCAAATTGAAGACACAAAAGAAGTGATGGAAGTGAATGTATTGTAATCTTTCTATTGAAGATAATACATGTTTGGCCTCTCTTCTTGGTGGAGTTTTTTCTCGCAAGGGTTTCTCCACATAAATCCTAATTGTAATGTGTTCTTCTTGTGTTGTTGATTTGTTTCATTCTTTGTTGCTTCTATCTTATGGTGAATTAATATCCATTTCATTGTTGTATTTATGTTCATTTATGATAGATTTATTAAGGATGTTAAAGTGGTTGTTTTTCACATGACAAAGAAGATGAATATCTCAATGGTTTTCCATATTAAGGAAAATTAATTTTCAGGTTTGCATATAATCACATATTTTCTTAGTTTAAGCCTTGAATCTCATCAATTTAATAATCGAATTAAAGATTGAAAATTTCCAATGATTTCTCAATAAAAATGTTGAAATGGATGCATGAGATAGGTGTGAAACCACTCAACTATTTGTTCTCCCAAACTTCAAGGAAAAAGTCTCATAATTTATATATTGCTATAAGTAACTTCTTGGCATTGCCATGAAAATTTTTGCATGGTCATGTGGGTCTCCTTGTCCCTTATATTTGTCTAATTTTGATAATTTATTTTTTTATGGGAAAGGTACTAGTATTATCAAACTACCAAAAGGGTAAGGACATGATTCTTCAAATTTATATGTTTTTTTTATGTAAAATTTGTGTTTGCATTCCCTCGAGTGTCCATTTTTTATCATTCTTGGGCAAAGGGATTCCTAAGAGTTGGATTTAGTAAGTGAGATGGGTTGGTGTGATATGATAGTTGTTGATGGTATGGTGATTGTTGTGTAAAGGAGATAATTTTCTACTCTCGAGACTCGAGATAAAGGGATTCTTCAAGGAGCAAATAGCCCTCGGTTACCTCAAGGAATAAAGCTCAGGTGACAATATAAAGAATAGAAGAATGTTTGCACAACTTTGATTAAATGAAAACTAAACTACTAATAGAAAGAATAAGGAAATTACTTAATTATAGTAACATATTATAGAATTAGAATCATTAATATACATAAATGGAAATAGCAAAAAGTACAGATTTCACCCCTAAGAGGACCAAGCCTCAGCCACATGGATGACAATGTGTTGCAAGGAAATTTGTGCCCTATGTTGTCGTATCTAATAAAATAGAGAATAAAAGCCTTAAATTTGCAATGCCCAACATGCCAAATCTATACATTTGCAGAGAGAATAGAGAGGAAAATGTTGGGGTCTATTTCGAGGCTTTCCTCAGTAAAACCCTAGTTTTGATGTTTCCACCTCCACAAATAGCTAGATAGATAGAGATAGACAAAAAGATATGATAGATAGATAGAGATTAAATGAGAGAATGTAAAAATGAATGAGAATGAGAGGGGAAAATGGAGTTTTGTGAGGTTGCATGGGCAGGAGGAGTTGTTACATCCATGTTTTTCCCATGATGACATGTGTCATAGGCAAAGGACGTGGAATATTCTCATTTGAATCTCATAAATTTTGAGGATGCTAGTGTGATTAGGAGATGTTAGCAAGTCACACAAGTGTCCTACTCAAAAATTTGCAAGAATGAGACATCCAAGCTACTAGTTCTTCATCATTGTTGCCTATGAAGTTGGAATCCTAAAATTCCAACTTATAGGTTTTTTCATTAATGCAATGAGCTAGATGTGCAAGTGTGAAATTGCCAAGGGGTGCAATTTTAGGAAACTACATGTGTTGATAATTAGATTGAAATGTGTTTTTCAATAGCATATATTGTTGTTGCAATAGCATATATTGTTGTTGCAAAGATTTTTTTTTATGGATGAATTGGGATGTGTTTAAGGGTGGTAATTATTGTTGTTATTGAAATGGTGGTTGTTGATAAGTGGATTGAAATGTTGGTGGTGGAAGATAATATGTTATGGGTGCATAAAATGTTGAGGGGGGTTGTGATAAGGATGAGTGATGTGAGATGGAGTTGTGGTGAGTTAAGAAATGTTGGTTGTGGTAACAATATATGGGTAAATATTTAATTAAGTGTGACATAGGTAGGAATGTCATTTGAGGTGGATTTAATGAAGGAGGAATATTTTGGTTGGTTAAAGTGGGTCAAATTTTGAGATGAAGAGGGTTGGATGTTGTTTGAATGTGATGTGAAACGTTGTTTTCTAAGGTAGATGGAATCATTAATGTATCCAAAGTGAAAGAATTAAATGATGATGTATCAAGAGAGGTAACAAATACTTTAACTAACATGAGATGATTATTAGAAGGATAGGAGTTTGTTTGTTATGGATTTTCAAAGGTGGAGGTTGATGCAGGGGCATCCATTTTGATGCTTTTGTTGTCATTTTGTAAAGGTTTGGAATTTGTTCGCCAACCTTGGTTTTGAGTTAATTTGTTTTTTTTTGTGCAAATAAGTTCATTTTGGACCATTTGGGGTCATGTGTGTGCCTTTTGATTGGTTAGTTGGAAAATTGTCAAAAAGTTGTCAATCTTGTTAACAAAAAGTGCATACAACTTTGCAACTTTGGGTTTTGGGAGTTAGAAGTTAGTTTGAGGAGTTAGATTGGTTAGACATGAAGAAAGAAACATATACTCATGCCAAGCAGATGTGGAGAGATTTGGAATGAAATCCATCAATTCTTGCAATGTTTTCTTGTGTTTTTTTTGTGTAGCAGTCTAAAAACCAACTTATATGGCCCTGTACGAATTGGTATGGACCTGAAACTTATATGGTTGGAAAGATAATTTTATTTCAGATGTTTTTCATTCTTACCATTCCTAAAGAAAAGATTGTTTGATTGGCCTAATAAGTCAATCTTCCTAGCAGGCCTATTCAAAAACTAGGGTTTCCAGTTTTGAGAAAAAAATCATTTCTCTTGATTGTTATAGTGAAAAATGCTAAAAATTTCAAGAAATATTTTTTTTTTGCATTCTATAATGTATTCCAAAGTATTGGTTTGATATATTTTGGCCACAAGAAGTTATGGGTGACTGTTATAAGAAAAAACCTATCAAAAGCGAATAAACCCTAGTTGCTTGAGGGTTTAACAAAATATATGTCATTTGATTTCATAAAGGAATGATGAGTTGTAAAACGGAAAAATGCATTGTAAGAGGACTAGAACAGTCCAATATTTCATGTTTTATGTTTATTTTTCTTGTTGAATGCCATTAGACTACAGGAGCAATGTATCTAGAATGAACTAGGATGCACCTAGTTATTGAATGTGATTAATCCTTGTATGAAATATGTCAAGAGAGTCAAGACTAAGTCCTTCCTTTGCATTAGAGGTGATTATGTACTCTTATCTAATGAGGTTATTAAGTCATAATAGGTCAAATTTAGGGGGAGTGTCGCTCCTACCACTACATGTTCTGGGAAATGGTTCTTATTTAAGTCAAAGGTGATCCAAGTAGACTTGTGTAATATTGTTATTGATAAGATCTATTAACTTGGGAGAATAATCTAGTTGTTTTACCATATTTTCTTCATCTATCTCATAGTGGATTTGGTCTTGTGAATTTTTCCCTTGCATATAATGACTAGTTGTAGAAGGAGATTAGTTATCTTGTTTCGTGTTCTTTTTTCTTGCAACCTAGTGATAGGAGGCATCAATGTATAATTTTATTTTATTTTGGTTTTTAGTTGGCTATTTGATTTCTTTGGTCTTTCAAGAATTATGATTTTTTTGGATTCTATTCAAATGGATTGTTTGAGGATTTGGTTAAGGTTGATGGGTTGAATGATTTGAAAGGGTGAGATTCGTATTAAAATGAGAAATGGATTATGTGAAAGCTACAAGGATGAGATTTCTAAATCAAAGGCAACATTTTAGTCAAGACTTGGGATGGATGATTTAATCTTTCCTAATTAAGATAGGAAATTTCTCAAGAAAATTGTTGAAGACTTATAGACTAGTCAACATAGGATAGGCTAAGTTCCTTGTAGACACTAAAAATTGTCCTTCACCTGCGAACACCATTTTTCTTCGTCAATCCCCTTTCATCCCTGATAATTAAATAACTTTAATTATTTGATTATTGTCTAAAGTGGTATTTCTTCTATTAATTAAATAATTTTAATTATTTAGCTAATTCATTTCTTTTTTTTATTCTTCCTTTTGATTAATTAAATAAATTATATTTATTTAATTATGTCACTAATGTCCCCTTTCTTTCTAGAAATATTTTTTTTTTATTCATTTAATTATTATCATTTTCTATTGTAATTAAATAATTATTTTTAATTATTTATGTTTATAGGTCATTGGCCTTCTTCTTCATATAATTAAATAAATTTTATTTAATTAATTATTTACTATTTTTTCTTTTTCTTCCTATTTTTAAATTAAAGTATTGTTTGATTTAAAAGTCAACTTTCCCTCTTCTTTTATAATTAAATAATTGTTTTAATTATTTAATTATTCACTTTCCCTCCTAAATTAAATAATTTTATAATTATTGAATTTACTCCAACAACCTCTTTTTTTGTGTCAACTTTTTTTTTGTCATTCTTATCTCTTCACATCTCATTTAATTTCTAACATTGATTGAATAATTTTATAATTTTATCTCAACTGTCCATCCTTAACCAAGTCGTATCTTTCCCCTAATTTATCCCTAACCCTATTTCATTGCTTCTCAAGCAATCGTGGCCATTGATTTTCATTTCATATTGGCTTTTAATCCTATCCCTTCATCCAAATTTGGTTTTCTATAAAAGAGACATATCCTTGTCATTTCAAGGCTAACAGCTAATAAGAGCATTCAAGCATTCAAGGAGACAAGTACAATCTTCAATATTTTTCTATCACTATCACTAGGCTTATTGTTGCATACTCAAAATATGAGGGTAATTAAGCATATAAAGCAAGATGGAGAAGGACAATGGAGGTGAATCAATCATGGCATGGAGATATTGGTAATATTGCTTTATGTTTTATGTTTCTATGTTCATTTGTGCTTCATTGTTGGTTTAGGGCTCTTGGGTTTGAGTTTTATTGATTAATGTCTCACATCTTAATTTTACCCTATTCTACATTGGTGAACCTAATCTGAACTAACCAGATTTGAAAGATTTTTTGAGAAATTGCGAGTTTTAGGTCCATGATGCAATTGTAAGGATGGACACATTTGAGAGACAATACAATGCACTTGTGGTATGACACGACACATTCAACAAATCTTGCAATGCAATTGTGTAGACAAACCATCGCAATCGTCATCCCAAGAGCCGCATTTGTTTGAATATAGGGAAAATCATCTTATTTAGTCTATTTTTGAGATTTTTTGTCATTTCTTAGCCTTTTGGTTTTTATTTTCACATCTCACAGAATAATTGCATCATGTCTATTTCAATATTTTCCAATTTTTTCCAGATTTGAGTGTTTTGCAGCTTTTAGGTCGTGTGTCGCATCGATTTGGGGATTCACTACATTTGTTTCAACTATGTGCCACAATTGCTTGTTGGTTTACCACAGTCACAGTCTAAGTCACTACATCTATTCCAGAATAGTGAGATACATCTGTGACATTCTAAGACACATCTTCCTTTTATTCTTAATTAGGGTTTTAATTAGGAGTTTTTCATTTTATGCTTTTTCCATTTGGTAGATTAGAGGTTTTTGTGCTATTGATTTTTGGTTGGCAACGTGTGGCTTACGTTTGGAGGACATATTTTCCTTTGGAATTACTAATTCATCTTTTGCAGGGTTGTTGTTTGTCTTCATTTAAGATAGGAACATTTTTAATTTTGAGCTTAAAATAAGTCAATATCTTTTTATTAGACATGCTTATTGGGTTAAAAAGAACAACTTGCATCTTCACTCATTGGGAACTAAAAAGAACAACTTGCATTTTCACTCATTTTGGATTAAAAAGAACCAAGTGTCTTTGCACCATCACACTTTTAATTTGGGGATAAAAAGAACCATTGTTTGCTTTTTCTTGTGATCTTACTTGTGTTTTGAGGTGTGTATGCTCTTCCCTCACACTTTATGTGATCTCGGGAATCAAAAACACTTCTTAACACTTTCATTTTCACACCACAGATTTGGTTTTCTAAAGTTCAATGAACACTTGCTAGTGTGAGAAAATATATGTGTATGCTCTCTCCTTGCATCTTTGTATGACCTTGGAGATCAAAAACATTGTATTTTTCTCACTTTTGTTATAACCCTTTAGACGGGCCTACCAATTGAGACACATTCATACAAAGAACTCATTGGTGACCCAAAGTAGTTTTTCCCTTGAGACGCTATACAAAAAGATAAGATGAAAGTCAAGTACAAACTACCATTATCCTTCATCGTACAGTGCCAATCCAAAAGGGGAAGTAACCTAGTGGTATTCTAAGTACCAAGTAGGTTGGTTAAATCCTTTAGTGGCTTGTTGGACACTCACGAGGTTGTAAGTCCCCGAGTAGTGACTAGAAGAAAATCAGTTAGAGGCCCACCCTTATTGATTGAGTTATTTATTGGTGTCATTCTCAATGCAAAGGTATAGCATCGCACCTTGAAGTTACTCACCATATGGCTCCCTTGAGATGAGACAAAAATCCTTGTCTTAGCATAAGCTACTTGTTTACTTGTAGCTTTCTGGGGAGAGGGTGATTAGGTCATCCTTCCAATCCTGGAGGCCCCTATCTATCCTCTCTCATAAAGAAAAGAGTACACACACCCCTTAAAGGTGTCCCTCCACTTGTGTCAAAAGAGATTCCAAGTTGTGAGCGTGATATTTGCTACCATTGACCATTGACCTTAAGGATAGGATTTTTTTTATGTGTGTGAAGTGTCTTTGAATTGTGATTAGACCTATGTAAATTGGGGTGAATAACCCTTGAACATACACATTATGCTCACACAACAGTCAAGACTTGTTTTCAGATTTTTTTTTGTGTTTGGAATCACATTTCACAAAAACCTAAGCTGAAAAATCAATCAACAAACATTCAAACTAGGGCTAAACACATTGTTCACAACATCTATCACTATAAACCACAACTAAAAAATAGGGCATTGCATTTTCTAAAAAATATGTACTGCATATGCAAGATAGTAAAATGCATTTGATAGGTCGTGCATCGCATTTGCTAGTTGACAATTTTTTTTGGGAAATTCTATTGTAATCTTATTTTCGCTCAATTCATGACTATAATCATCTCATCAGACTACAAAATTGGTTATTTCAGATCAGTCATATCACTCAATCAACTTATTTTTCCATTAGTTGCATACATCTTAGGATAAACCCTAGTTCACTCATTAGTTACAAAAACTTTTTGCAAACTTAGACTAGGAGACTCATCAAAATTTTGATTAGAACATTGTCACAAATTTAGGTTGTCTTGACCTCTTCTTTTCATAAATCAGTCTTTGTCATTTAAGTTGGTCCTTTAAACTCATAAGTCTAGTTTGAGGTTGGTGCAAGAGCACCTATGTCATCATTTGAAAATTTACACATTTGAAGGTCATTTAGTTGAGTCTAGGATATGGTGGGGTATTTTACATCTATTTACACTAAATAAGGTCTAATAAGCCCATTTTCTATGTAATTGGGGGGGTTTTGAGTCTTTGGTGTTAGGTAAAAGCTATAAAAAAATGTAAATGTTGTCATAAGAAAAAAAAATTCCAAAAATGCAACTTTTCTAGAATATGAAGGGTCAAAGATTTTTAAAGTTAGTTATTGGCATTAGACAGTTGGAATTTGAATGAAAAAACTTTATAAAGCCTCTAAAAGGCTTGAACAGGAGTTGTTGATGATTGTATTGAAATCATTTCCATAAAATACATCTTTCTACAATTTTCTCTATAATTCTAAACTTTACAACAACTATACAGACTCGTACCACCTGTATTTTCTTTGAAATTCATTGTAATCTATGGTAGCATGAATTAGCTTTCTTTTGTGTCAATTTTGAGAGTCTATCATTAAGTTTTCTGGGAGATCTCTTCAATTTTCTATAACTACCTATAAAAGGCCAATGATGGGTTTGTTTGAAGTTAAAATGACATACTAACTCATTCCACCTACTGTCAAAACTTGTATCTCAATGGAATGACTTCTCCTAGGGTAGGTTATTTTTTTTTATGGTTTTTGAAGGAAGTGGATGCATGTTGTGAGAATTGGGTTGATTCCCCAGGGCAGAACAAGGTGTTTTCCATGTGAAACTGAAGTGTTTAAGCAGGGTTTTGTCAAAATGTTGAAGGTCTATCAATGTAATGGTTTTGTGACCTTGTGCAGGGTATTTGTGGTCTATTGGATGCATTGGTTGAGTTAGGAAAGTCTAGGAAATAGGAGTTTCAAGAAACCCTTGGAGATTGCATAAAAAGTGAGGGTTTTGGAGTATAGTGTCATAGAGGTCGTGGCATTGACAAATGACTATGGATTATGTTATTTTGGAACACAATTAGTGACTGTCTAATGATTTGGAGTGAAGACTAGGTGTTTAGGAGGTATCTCCTTTGTAAAAGAGGGCTAATTGGTGGTTTTAGGACAGGGGCAATCTATTGATTCTCAATATTGTGTGAAAGAAACCTCTTGAGATATTTTGGTATTGATGAGCCTAGTTTATGGTCCAATTTTGGGTAGAATTTATGATTTATTTTTTGAAGTTGTCATGGACCTTGATGTTAAGTGTTGATATTTTTTATGGTATTTCCTCAAAACTATAGACATTGGGCCTAATCTTATTTCTACAAATCTTTAATGGCATTGGCATGTTATATCGACTATCTATATTAATTCTACAAGTGGTTAATGAATTTTATTTAAGGTGGTTATAGATATGCAATTATTATGCGGATATAATTTGAGGATACTAAATTGAGATAGACACTGCTAGTTGGGCATGCACCATAACATATAGCAAGGAATCATTCAAAGGTTAAAGGAGGTTGACAGAAGGAGATTCCCCATGCAAATTGAATGTAACCACCCTATAGTGGAATTTAATGCTATTGAGAAAATATTGGCATTAGTGTTGTGTTATATCTACGAGCACGTCTGACCAGATTCGATGCGCTTGTAACCGCCTATCCATTTCTCTTATTTCCCTAAAGTGGCATCCTCCCAATTTCTAGAGTTTACCACCTTGCTTAGTTGGTAGCATAAATAAGGATCAGATGCTTCTTTTCAAAAGGTTGTGTGATCTGATATTGTACTTGCATTCTTAGTTTTTAGTTACACTGCTCTATTATACCCATGTTTCCTAATGAATAAAATGAAGTTCTGAGTTTGTACATCTGAATTTTCATTATTAGCAAAGGATACTCATCCAAGGGGGCCCACTTGGTGAGAAATATATCCTTAGCTTATTTTATCCTAGTGATTACTTTTTGTTTAGTAATTAGTTAAGAATCTGGTGCTGACTGTTCCTACAGCCACTAGAATTCCATTATGTGATTGTTCCTGCAGCCAAAGCAGATAGAGTAGTTTCTTGTTGTTCAAATTTTCATTCCTGTAATGCATTTCAAGCTTAGTATGGTTGTTGGATGATGTTCAAAATTTATATTATTCCTTTCCAAGCAATTTACTTTTAGCATTGTGTCTTTCTTAGCTATAGAATGAAAATGGCTACTTTGAGTTCCTAGTGCACATACTATGCTAACCCATTTCAAGTTTGCATCCCTAGGTTGACAAGTTAAATGCACCTTTATGATGATTGAATAACTATTCAGTTTATATGTCCAATCTCTGAATCAGAGTTGTAAGAGCTTAGTTGTTAAATCATTGTAGGAGGCCAACATTTTTGGCATCGTTGCCAAGGATAGTGTCAAACTAGGGAGTTATTTGGATTCATTGGTATTTTTTCTTACTGTAGTATTTTTGAAAGTTGTTCTTAGTGTACCCCTCATTTAGGAAGTAATGACCCCCCTTATTCTTTACCAATTCTTTGTGTGAGTTGTCTGATAGTGAGTTGATACCACATGCATAGAGCAAGGAGAATAGATGCTTATGGGAGATTCCTTCCTAATAATCCTAATACATTCCATCTAGTTGAATATCAGAACCTACCAAGAGAAGAAGAAGAAGAAGATCCACACCCCTTTGCTGATGCATTTCCCTATCTGACTAGCTCTGAAGTTTCCTCTGAAGACCAAAATTAGCTTGAGAATCCCTTTGCTTTGGAACTACATCAAGCAGGAATGAGTGATGCAAATAGAAACAGACCTAACCAACTAGTTTTTTCTTTCCCCATTTCCCATCAAAATGAAGTTGACAACATCAAAATATCTTTGTTTTAGCACTCCCCAAGTTTTATGTACTTGTCATGAAAGATCCTGATACCTTCTTGTTTGAGTTTGACATACTCTGCAGGAGTTGTGACTATACCACTGATGCCCATAGGCTTAAGCTATTTCCTACCACTCTGAAAGAAGCTATGTTAAGATGGTTCATGAGAGGTAGGCAGAGATACTATGGAAACTTGGGAGGACATAAAGAAAAAATTCCTTGACAAATACAAGGAGTATTGTAAGGGAAGTGACATGAGAGGAGGTGACATTTTTAGGATACAGCAAAAGGAAGATGAGAGCCTGTCAGATTATATTGCAAGGTTTCTATTTTTCCTACAAAAATATCCACACCATATGTTAATGACATCATACAGCGTCAAAAATAACTTCCAGCGATCTTCCTTTGCTAATAAATTAAATGATAGCATTATGCTATTTAATTTATTCGAGTTCAAGAGGTGTGATTCCTATGAAGAGACTTCTATTTATTAAGAAATAAATATTAAATGAAATAACACGTCCCTTGTGTTAAGGCCGACCTCCTCTCTTGGCGCGATTGGATGCCTCTATTTGAAAGAAAATATATTATCATCATTGGCCGACTTGTATTAAATATAAGGTGGTGACTCCTCAAAATCTATAAATGAGTTTTCCTTCTCATTGTATTCATCAAGTTACAAGTCAAGTTCAATTCATTTATTCTCTCAAGTGCGAATTCATCTTGGAGCAATCCGAGTTCTTTGTATGAGCAGAGTGATATTGTTAAAGAAGGAAGTTCTATGTTAGCATATTATAGGAGATGAACTATGTGCTTGGGTCATCTTTTGATGCTTATATTCGGCCTTCAGATTGGCCTATTGTAAAAGGATTCTCTCCTTATTGAGATTCAATATATAAGTGTTATTTTGTGGCTGGATTTTTCTCCCTCAAGATTAGGGTTTTCCCAGGGTATCTGTTGTGTTATTGTGATTGATTTCAATTAATTTTTTGTGCATACAATTTGATCATTAAAATTTTACACCATACACTTAATGAAGACTCACAAAAGTTTCTTTTCTTGAGAGGAATCAATGACAGTTGTATTGATGCCTTAGACTTGATGGGAGGAAGAGATATCTCCCAAGTTCCTTGGGATGATATCAAGAAAATATTCCAAAACTACTCTAGGGCAGCCTCAAAGAAAGGGAGAGCTTACCAATCCTTTATGGGTAATTCATCTACCAGTGGAGTTTCAAGGATGGAGATCACACACTTGTTGGAAATTTTCAAGTAAGACATTATAAACAATCTAGATACTTAGTTGGATACACTTCAAGCCAAGAAGAAACAAGAGAAGGTAGAGGAAATGTTGGCAAAGTATTGCCCCCATTGTAGACAAAAGAAGGACTGCAGATGCAATATGGTAGCTAATATTTAAAGGAAAGAAGATTGCACTCAAGTTCAACCCAATTCAGATTGAAGATCAATTCTACTATGTTGTACAAGGGAGGCCTTGGGCTCCAAGAAAAAGTATGCCACCAGATCCACTCTCTTATGTTGGGCCATATTTCAATTCCTATTCATCTAGTAACCAATGGAATCCCCATATCCATCCAGCTATGGAGGATATCCACCATAGCCTTGGGTAACCCTCCAAATTCTTGGCCCAATCATCAAAACTCTCCACCCCAGTGGGAGCAACCTCAAGGAAATTGGAAGCAATTTCAAGTGCATTGACAGCCACCTCCAGGAAATTGGCAACAAATAAATCAATGGAGGGGAGGACAACAATGGCCTACCTAGACAACTAGTTACATGCAGCCACCTTCTTAGCCCCAATAGCCTGCTATAATGCCGCCACCTATTAATTCAAGCTCAAATGCACCTAAACCTACTCAGCTACTAGCTCAGCCCACACCCAATCCAAATAACAAACCATAGCAACAACATGTATACTATGTTGATTCAAATCAATTCCTTGCATATGTTGTGAGTGTAAGTGACATCCACTTGTGTTCAAGAACTACTTTACCAGCCCCTTCCAAGCCCATCATCATTGAGCTTCGTGTGGAAGAGGAAGAGGAACCTCTAAATGATCTCATTCAGCCAAGTGCACCTAAAAATACTAAACCAATCCAAGTCAAGCAGACTAAACAAGAACCACCATTTCCTTAGAGATTGGAAGTTTCCAAGAAGAAGGAAGAAAAGGAGGACACAACCTTTGACATCTTGGATCAACTGAAGCATATATGTGTCCAGATACCCCTATTCGAGGCCATAAAGAATGTCCCAATCTATGGCAAGGCAATCAAAGAAGCATGTCTCAAGAAGCTAGGTAGGAACAAGAAAGACCCCGCTATGGTTGGTGTGGTGGGACAACTAGATAATATTATGCTTGGAAAAGTGACTATCCCTAAGTACAATGACCCAAGTAGTCCTATGGTAGCAGTTGTTATAAATGGGATTCAAATAAAGAATGCTCTAATTGATTTAGGGGCAACAATAAATGTAATGACTAAGGACAGCCTACAGCAACTAAACATTGCAAGTATGAGATCTACTCCTACTGTCCTACAGCTTGCTAATAGTTCTACTGTTAAGCATGATGGTATAGTGGAGGACCTTGTGGTAATTCTAGACTCATGGGAGTACCTAGTAGACTACATGATTCTTTCTCCTAAGACTACACTAGGTGGATATCCCATTATACTTGGAAGGCCATGGTTAGCAACTATAGATACATATATCAGATGTCGGTTAGGTGACATGACCATTTCTGATGGGAAGAGCACTAAAAATTTTGTTCTTTATCCTCCTGCTCAACCATCTCATGATGAGGATATCCTGTATGGCCAAACATTGGTGAAGAGGCTGAGGAAGTTAATTCTATGGTGCAACTTATGATGTTAGGAAAAAGGTCCTTCATGCAGCTTCAATATGAAGATGAAGTATTGGTTAACATCCTTCAGAACTATTATGAAGTGGAGGAAGCATCATCTTCTCATTCTGCTACTCTAGTCAAGACACTTCTACCTGCTCTTCTTGAAGCCACTCTTCCTGCAAACGTTCTTCCTACAATCACTCATCTTGTAGACAGACTTCTCATAGCAATAGGTATGTCCCATAAATTTCTACCATATGAACTCAAGGTACCATGTGTTAATGAAGTAGTTGTGATAGAGTCAACTACACAAGTACAGGTGCCAAAAGGAAAGTATCTAAATGTTAACAACAAACTAAGTGAAGAACAACAATTGTTATTGGAAAAATTATTGAGGACCCATCAACATGCATTTATGAGGGACTATCATGAGATGAAGGGATTGGATCCTAATATTTTCACTCATAGAATTTATATCAGAGATGATTGCACCCTAGTGAGGCAGCCACAAAGAAGAATTAACCCTACATTGAGAGAATTTGTAAAAGGAGAACTACAGAAATTGCTAGATGTAGGATTTATCTAGCCCATTTCAGATATCCAGTGGGTGTCTCCATTAGTGATGGTACCTAAAAAAGGAAGGAAATGGTGAGTTTGTGTTGATTACAGGGAACTTAATGTTGCCACCAAAAAGGACCATTTTCCCTTACCTTTCATACATCAAGTTTTGGACTCACTTGCAGGAAAGCAATACTTTTCTTTTCTAGATGGATTCAGCGGGTACAACTAGATCCAAATTGCACCAAAGGACCAAGATAAGACCACCTTTACTTGTCCATGGGGGACCTATTCCTACTCAATACTCCCATTTGGCTTATCCAATGCACCTGCAACTTTTTAGGGGGCGGTCATTAGCATATTTTTGGATATCTCTCTTGATTGCATGGAAATTTACATGGATGATTTCACCACTTATGGTGTTGATTTCAATGAAGCATTGGAGAATCTCAGGAATTTCCTACAAAGATGTGATGATCACAATCTCTCTTTAAATAGTGAAAAGTGCTTCATGCTGATGTAGGAAGGTGTAGTTATTGGACACTACATCTCTCACAAAGGAATTCAAGTAGATCCTGCAAAGATTGGGGTGATCACAAATCTGCCCACACCTACAAAACAGAAGGATATTTAGAGTTTCTTGGGCCATCCAGGCTATTATAAGTGGTTCATCAAGGATTTTAGAAAAATAGCAACACCATTGTATACTCTTCTCACCAAAGATGTTGAATTTCAATGGACAAAATATTGTGACAAGGCATTTTCTAATTTGAAGGTAGCCTTGACTCATGCTCCTATACTCAAAGGACATAATTGGGAGCTTCCTTTCCACATCCATATAGATGCATCAGATTATACCATAGGAGCAGTCTTAGGACAGAAAGAAGGATCTATTGAAAATTCCATTTATTTTGTCAGCAAAAATTTGCAAGGAGTTGAATTCAACTATACAGTGACAAAGAAAGAAATGTTGGCAATGATCTATGCCCTGAAAAAATTCAGGCACTACATAAAAGGCTATCAAATATTTGTCACACTGATCATGCAGCCATTAGATATCTCATGAGTAAACCTTTGATCTTTGGTAGTCTAGCAAGATGGTTATTGTTGATGCAGGAGTTTGACATAACCATTGTGGATAAACCAAGGAAGGCCAATGTTGTTGCAAATTTTCTCTCAAGGTTGACTAAATTAGAAGACAATCAAGCCATAGATGACTCTTTTCCCTATGAGAATCTATTCTCCATCAGTATACAAACACCTTGGTATGCTGACATAGCTAATTATCTAGTCACATTTAGGGTTCCTCCTCATTTCTCTCCAAAAGAGAGAAGGGCACTCATTGAAAAATATTTTCCTTTCTCATGGATTATTGGATGTTTGTTTTATACTGGACCAGACCATGTCATGAGGAGATGTGTGAGAGAAGATGATACATATGACATTTTTCATGCATGTCACAATGAACTACGTGGAAGAAATTTTGCAGCCAAGAGGATAGCAATGAAGATCTTGAACACAGGATATTACTGGCCAACACTCCACAAGGATGCAAGAAGGTATACCAAAAAATGTGATAGATGCCAAAGAATGGGTAGACCAACCAGATCTGATGAGATGCCACTTTTCCCTCAGGTAGTAATCACTCCATTTGACAAGTGGGGAGTGGATTTTGTAGGACCCATTGACCCTCCATCAAATGGTAAGTCTTATATCCTGGTATGCACTGATTATGTAACTAAGTGGGTAGAATTTAAGGCCATGAAGCATGCAAGAGATAACAAGGTTGCATAATTTCTTTATGAGGATATTTTCACAAGGTATGGAGTTCCAAGAGAGATAGTGACTGATCAAGGGACTCAATTCACATCAACCCTTGTTGCAGCACTAGTTAATGAGTACAACATAAGACATAGGAAGTCTACTCCTTATCACCCCCAGGCCAAAGGACAAGTTGATGTGACTAATAGAGAAATTGAAGATATACTGACCAAAACCATAGCTATCCACATAAAGGATTGGGAAAACTGATTACAAGTTGTTTGGGCCTACAGAACTACTTGGAAAACAACTACAGGCTTCACCCCACTTGAGTTGATGTATGGAAAGATAGCCATGATGCCCATTGAATTTGAACATAAGACTCTTAGGACTATAGTAGATTTGGGGATGGATATCTCTGAGGCACAAAGAGAAAGAATCATGCAGCTGAATGTTTTGGATGAGATAAGGAGAGCAGCCTTGCATCACATAGAGGTAGTGTAGAATCTGAGAATCAGGTGGCATGATAAATTTATCAAGGAAAAGAAATTCCAACCAGGAGACTGGGCCTTGCTTTATAATTCTAGATATCAAGACAATGTTGGAAAATTATAGACAAGGTGACTAGGACCATATGAGGTTGTTGAAGTATTCTCTAATGGTGTTTTTCAGCTCACTACTATTGACCCAATCAGACTCAAGTTGCTTGTCAATGGTCATCGCCTCAAATTGTATCACAAGCCAACTTCCAAGGAGGAGTTCCTATAGCATTTCACTCAACATGTACCCGAGATTCCTGCAACTGAAGGAAGTGGACCTAGTGTCCCTCCTTTTGGCTAATTAAGGTATGTACTTGTCATAATAAGGACTTCCACTTTTGTGGAAGTCCATTTCTTCACCCATCCACCCATCCATCTCCACCTTTCTCTCTCTTCCATCACATCACTTCATTCCACTCCACCTCATTCCACCTCATTTTCATTAATTGCTCAACTTATTTCCTAAAAAGGAGAACGGTACTTTCTCCATAATATTTACAACGAATCCTCCACACATTCAGGTATGTGTGCATTAATTGCTATATCTTAATTGTCTTTAGTGCATTCATTTAATTGTTGTACGTTAATATGGAAATTCACCATAGCATGCCATTATTCCCTACCCCTTTCAAATCATCATCTCGCATGTGAGGACACATGCACAAATTTAGGTTGGGGGGGAGGAAAAAGATGTGAATACTTTTCCCACATGTCATCCATGTTGGTCTACGTCAACAAAATTTAAATTGAGTTGATTTGAAATCTAAGTGAGAGGATGAATCGCATGTGTGAAGTGACACCAACTGCCACCACCATTTCTCTCCATAATAGCTATCTTTTATTACTCCTTCCTTGCAATTATTAACCCTGTCACAATCTCAAGCTGCAAATAAAAGGTAAAAAGGGAAAATTCAGTCAATATTAGCATTGGAAATTTAAAAAGTGTTGCAAGAAGGGGAATTTGGTTTTCATATGAGAATTGTAGGAAGGAAACAATAGAGTGATTGTTTGATTTCAGATAATGGGAGGTGGGTTAATTCAAAATGAACCCACGATGCACGATGTAAAACTACAGGATGCACCCTGCCTAGCTGAATTCAGAAACTGTGGCTAGTTAGACTATTTCATGAAGCTGGATGGTTTTGATGAAGGCATTGCACTAGAATTCACCTAGAAATTGTCTAAAGGGAAGGCCACGGTAAAAGGGTTGGAACTATTGGTGACTAAAGAAAGGATTACAAAAGTTATAGCGTTACCTGCCAACGGTGAAGATTACCCTACTTCCAAAGATTCCAAGTCAACTAGGGCCAAATTTACAGAACCGAGCGACCCTCCACTGAGTATAGATAAAAAAAAAGGTGCAAAGAGAACCTCTCTACCTGAGCCATGGAAGCAGATAGTTGTTTATGTCATAAAATATGTCACCTATGAAGGACGCCAGTCAAATCTACATTCTATGAATTTTAAACTCTTGAATCACACGAGGCATGGGAGGAGGATGAATGTGTCAAACCTGTTATGCAACCTTCTTTCAATCATGGTCGTCGAGACTCAGAAAGGTAGGGACAATTCTATTTCCCACCATTGTTTGATTAAATTGTTAGTTGAGAAGTCTCTGCATGATGTATCTGGTATGACATAGGAAGAATTCATAAAAATTGATCAAATTAGACATGAGCACTTGCAACCTAGGGTTTTACCTCAACCTTGTAGGTCTAGTAGGATATTGAGCATGGTTGAAGCCACTCTTGATGCTTCAACCTTTGGCGTAGGCCCTAGTACAAACCCTCTTGTAGCATAAGAAACCATAGAAATTAGTTCTTCTGGGATAGAGCACTCAGACAAAGAAAGTTCCTCCCCAAATTATGATGATGATGTTCAACTTGGCATCCTAATGAAAACTAGGGTACATAAAAGGGAGGAAGAAATGAGAAAAGGAAAAGCTAAAAAGAAGCTGGTAGAAAAAGAAATACCAAGCTCTAGGAAGTAGAAGGTTGATACTGTTCATCCTACAGCCAAAGAAAAACATGAGATCCCTCCCATAAAATCAAGACTAGTCAAGCTAGCCTTTGGTATGCCTCTGCAGGAAAGCCCTAAGTCTAGATAAATATCACAAGGGTAGACATAAGCTCCAATGGGGTAGGTGAATGTCAAGGAAGAGGATGTATTTAATATGACAACAAACATAACATTGGTAGATCTTGTTGATATTGCAGAACAAGTGGAGAATCAAGGGTATGAGGAAAATCAAGATTTCTTGCAGCAAGAGATCATGCAGCAATAGCAAGAACAAGAACAATCAGTACCCCTTGTAGCCAGAATTGATGGGATAGACTGAATCCTTGCAGTTAGTGCTATATGGAGAGCAAGCATGAGTGCCAGGGAAAATGTTGGTAGGAATGCATAACCCCCCTAATTTTTCAGTGCACATGGTAGCTATACATTTATGGAAAGAGATGCAAAGAAAAGAAGAAGAATGGAAGGAGAAGAAATGCAGGTTGAAGAAGGAAATTCAAAGAAAGATGAGGAGATTGAAGACAAGGATGCAGAAATTGCCACCTTGAAGAAGAATGTGGATGATATGGCAGCCTTGGTACCACAAATTTTAGAATGCAGGACCCCTCCAAGGTTCTATGCTTTGCACTTAAAAGAGAAATATTTTTCTTTTAAGTTGGCCAGAATTGTCTCAGGTTTGAACCCTTCTATTGAGACTCCTGTTGAATTTTTCAATGCTTATCGAATTGCTTCCCCTAAAATAAAGAATTTGTTGTGTGATTTTTATTTGCATAATTATGTTGTGACTCAAGACCATGATTGGAATCCATTGTTGTTTGTTGGAGATGTCCAATTAAGGGTATTTATGTCTTGGGTGCAAAATGAGATCAGTTGGGGACAACAATATGAGGCTTATAAGCAATTGGAATCCAACATCCCTCTACCCATCAAGGTTGAATCAAGGAATCCAAGGGACATTTATAAGGAATGGCACATAGTGCTTTCCATACCTAGCTATGGTAATAGGATCATGCCTTGGATAGAAGTCTACAGTAAGTATGAGGTGAAGGAAAAAGAAAAAGAGGAAACTATGAAGAGATACCTCTCACAAAGACGGAACAGCCTAACTGATGTGCTAAAACAAGTTGAGCCTCATTCCATCTAGAACTATGTCGCAGCACTCAAAAGAATTGATAGATATATACAAGTTGGAAGAACAAAGGGATGATTTTGGCTTCCCCTAAATTTTTGGCCACCCCTCCTGATGTGGCTCATGCCAAGTTACAAGTTTTACAACTATAAAATTGTTGCAGAGAGATAAAGATGGAGCAGATTGGACAGATTGGGAGGATTCTATTGGACCCTAATTCATGCACAGCAAACACTGATGTAGGATAGTTGTCAGTTGCAAATTTTAGAGCATTGACCAAGCAAAAGAACAGCCCTTCCCCTACTAGAGGACTAGTAAAACCTTAGGTAGGGGGGAGTGATGAGCCTAGTTTATGGTCTAATTTTGGGTAGAATTTATGATTTATTTGTTGAAGTTGTCATGGACCTTGATGTTAAGTGTTGATATTTTTTATGATATTTCCTCAGAACTATAGACATTGGGCCTAAATCTTTAATGACATTGGCATGTTATATGGACTATCTATATTAATTTTGCATGTGGTTAATGAATGTTCTTTAAGGTGGTTATAGATATGCAATTATTATACGTACTAACATTGCCATGCATATATAATTTGAGGATACTAAACTGAGAAAGACACCACCAGCTGGGCATGCACCATAATGTCCAACAAGGAATCATTCAAAGGTCAAAAGAGGTCGACGGTAGGAGATTCCCCATGCAAATTGAATGTAACTTCCTTGTAGTGGACTTTAATGTTGTTGAGAAAATATTGGTGTTACTGTTGTGCCAAATTTGTGGGCACGTCTAATCAGATTACATGCATGTGTAACTGCCTCTCTATTTTCTCTGCTTTCCCTAAAGTGGCATCCTCCTAGTTCGTGGAGTTTTCCACCTTGCTTAGTTGGTAGTATAAATAAGGATCAGATGTTCCTTTTTAGAAGGTTGCACGATCTGATATTGTACTTGCATTCTTAGTTTTTAGTTACACTGCTCTATTGTACCCATGTTTCCTGATGAATAAAATAAAGTTCTGAATTTGTGCATTTGAGTTTTCATTAGTATCAAAGGATACTCATCCAAGGGGGCCCACTTGGTGAGCAATCAATCCTTAGCTTAGTTTATCCTAGTTATTACTTTCTATTTAGTAATTAGTTAAGAATCTGGCGCTGACTGTTCCTGCAACCACTAGAATTCCATTCTATGACATTTCTTACAGCCAAAGTAGACATAGTAGTTTCCTATTTTTTGTTCATATTTTCATTCCTACCATGCATTTCAAGCTTAGTTTGCTTGTTGGTTGATGTTCAGCATTTATGTTATTCATTTCCAAGCAATTTTCTTTCAACATTGTTTCTTTATTAGTTGTAGAATGAAAATGGCTAATTTGAGTTCCTAGTGCACGTATTGTGCTGACCCATTTCAAGTTCATGTCCCTGGGTTGACAAGTTAAATGCACCTTCATGATGATTAAATTGCTATTCAATTTAGATGTCCCATCTCTAAATCATAGTTGTAAGAGCTTAGTTGTTAAATCATTGTAGGAGGCCAACAAGTATGTTGTGTGGGGTTATGTGGTAAGTCTTTGTTGGTGTCTAGTTGGCCTTTGTATGGCCTTATCTAAAAGATATTGAGAAAAGTCAATGTTTGAGGGCTACAAGCCTTTAGATGTGTGCTTGAGTCAAGTGGAGTGGATAGAGTTGTAAGAGTTGATTCCTTGTTTAAGTTTGGTCATTTTAAGTTGGGTAGGGGTATCCACCACCTAGGTTGCTATCAGGTGGTATCAAAGCTCAGTTATTAGATCTTTTGTAGGAGATTGATTGAAGTTTGTAGGTTGGAAGGTGAAAAGAAAAATTTGTAAGGATGCCTTTTAATAATTTTGGTGCTACTAGAGAGTTGTAGGAATTGAGGAGAAACATGCCAAGCTTTTGGAGTCACACAATGTTGTGTTGGCAAGGCTTGCTGCCTTGGAGACAAAGAAGAAAAGAGATGAAGTGGAGAGTGAATTAGATGAAGAGGAAGAAAAAGAATATGAAGATGTAGATGCAGAGTTAGACCCTGAAGATCAGAGGATGGAAAAGTTGCTCAAGGAAGTTAAAGGTGATTCTCATAAGGTAAAGGTCGATCTACCTATGTATGGTGTAAATTTGAATGAGGAAGATTTGCTTGGTTGGATTGTAGCCATGGACAACCACTTTGAAAGTGAAGACATTTTAGATGAGCAGAAGGTGAAGGTGGCAAAGACAAAACTCAAAGGTCATTCAATTCTATGGTGGGACTACGAGCAAGCAAAAAGGAGAAAGCAAGGTAAGTCAAGGATAATTTCTTGGGATAAGATGGTAGCAAAACTTAAAGGTAAATTTCTTCCTAAAGACTATGAAGTTCAATTGTATAATAAATTACAAGGTTTGAAGCAAAAGGATTTAGATGTTAAGGCCTATACTAATGAATTCTATAAATTAAGTATAAAGTCAAGAAGGGATGAAGATGAAGTTGAAAAGATGGATAGATATCTAGGTGGCCTTAGATTCAATATACAAGATGAATTGGTTGTTGCTAACCAAAAGACAGTTAAAGAGTGTTTTCAATTGGAAATTAGGGTGGAGGAAAAGATCAAAAGAAGGCAAGAGAAGTTTGTTAGAGGCAGAGGTAATAAAACAAGAGGGAGAGGATCAATCCCTACATCAAAGTAGCCATTTGAGGAACAAGAAGAAGCAAGTAAAGGTAAAGATCAAGGTGTTGATGCAAGAGGAGGTTTTAGAGGTGCTAGAGGCAGATTTAGTGGTGGTAGAAGTTCAAATTTTTTTTCAGGAAGATGCTACAACTGCAATGAATTTTTTCATCCTTCTTGGAAATTCCCTAAAAGGTTTGGTACTTCATATAGTGGAGGTGAAAGAGGATTGAAAGAAGGGATCAAATAGTACAAGAAGAGGAGTGTGAGAGTACTAATTCTACAAGTTATCATGTTGCTCCTGAACCAGGTGAAGCTTTGATGATGAGGAAGACTATACTTAAGGCAGCAAAGGAGATGGAACCATTGCAAAGAAAGAATCTCTTCAAGACCACATGTAAGTGCAAGAATAAGGTATGCAAAATTGTCATTGATTCAGGCTCTACTAAGAATATGGTGTCTAGTGAGATGGTTAGTAAACTGAATTTGCAAAAGGTTCCTCATGAATTTCCATATAAGGTGTTGATTGAGTGATGGGAAGTCTCTTTTGGTTAATGAACAAGTTGTTGTAGAATTTCAAATTGGTGGTTATAAAGATAAGGTAGTTTGTGATGTTTTTCCCATGGATTGTTGCCACTTACTCCTAGGTAGGCCCTGGAAGTTTGACAGGCATGCATTGTATGATGGGAGAGAAAATACATATACTATATAGAAAGATGAATGTACATTTTTTTTTACTCCACTTGTAGAAGAAAATAAAGGTAAGGGTAAAGAGTCTAAGGTAATCATGTTTGGAAAGAAGGAACTTGTAGAGGTTGTGAAGGAAGATAAAAAGGTGGGTACTATAGTTAGTTTGAAGTTTGAGAATACTCTGATAGCAGGTGTGAAGGTAAATGCAAGTTTGAAGAAGGAGTTGACAGTGAATTGGAATGATAATGTCTTGGTTGGTACAATGGTGTGCCCTTTGGTTGGTAGTAAGGTTGTGAATTATGCAGAATCTGTAGGTATAGTGGGATGTAGACCTGATGGTACAGAGGTACCTATTATTGGTAAGACAAAAGGACTTATGATAGGGGTGAAAGGACAGAGAGAACAAGAAACTAAGGATAGATTCAAGCATGAAGTTGTAATAAAGGGGCAGGAATTTCAAGGAACTGTTGGTAAGAGTTTGATTGCAAGAATAAAGGCAGAAACATCATTTGGTTTTGATCAAGGGATAGGTAGAAGACCATTACTAGGTTTGAATACAAAAATAGAGATATGTTCAAGTGCAAACAAGAACACGAAAGTAGTGCAGGTTAGAAGATCATAGTATTTGAACCAATGGAAGTCAGATTACATGGGAAGCATGGACAAATAGAGGCAAGGCATAACTCATGTGACATGAGTTCTTTTTCAGAGGGGTTGTATGGTGCAAGAGCACCTATGTCATCATTTGCAAATTTGCACATTTGAAGGTCATTTAGTTGAGTCTAGGGTATGAAGGGTTATTTTAGGTCTATTTACACTAAATAAGGTCTAATAAGACCATTTGTTATGTAATTGGGGGGTTTTTGAGTGTTTGGTGTCGAATAGGTAAAAGTTGTAAAAAAATGTAAACGTTGTCATAAGCAAAAAAATTGCCAAAAATGCAAATTTTCTAGAATATGAAGGGTCAAGGATTTTAAAATTCAGTTATAGGCATTAGGCAGTTGGAATTTGAATGAGACTAGTTTATAAAGCCTCTAAAAGGCTTGAACAGGGGTTGTTGATGATTGTATTGAAATCACTTCCATAAAATACGTCTTTCTACATTTTTCTCTACAATTCTAAACTTTACAAGGAATGTATGGTCCCGTACCACCTACATTTGGTTTGTAATTCATTGTAATATGTGGCAGCATGAATTAGCTTTCTTTTGTGTCAATTTTGAGAGTCTATCATTAAGTTTTGTGGGAGATCTCTTCAATTTTTTGTAACTTCCTATAAAAGGCCAGTGAGGGATCTGTTTGAAGTTAAAATGACATACTCAATCATTCCACCTACTATCAAAACCTTTATCTTGGTGGAAAGAATTATCCTAGGGTAGGTTAGTTGTTTTTATGGTTTTTGAAGGCAGTGGATACATGTGAGAATTGGGGTGATGCCCTAGGGAAAAACAAGATGTTTTCCATGTGAAAGTGAAGTGTTTAAGTAGGGTTTTGTCAAAATGTTGAAGGATCTATCAATTTGATGGTTTTGTGACCTTGTGTAGGGTATTTGTGGTCTATTGGATGCATTGGTTGAGTCAGGAAAGTCTAGGAAATAGGAGTTTCAATAAACCCTTGGAGATTGCATGAAAAGTGAGGGTTTTGGAGTATAGTGTCATAGAGGTCATGGAATTGACAAATTACTATGGATTTTTTTGTTTTGGAACACAATTAGTGACTGTCTAATGATTTTGAGTGAAGACTAGGTGTTTAGGAGGTATCTCCTTTATAAAAGAGGGTTAATTTTTGGTTTTACGATAGGGACATTCTATTGATTCTCAATATTGTGTCAAAGAAAACCTCTTGAGATATTTTGGTATGTTGTGTGGGGTTATGTGGTAAGTATTTTTTGTTGTCTAGTTGGCCTCTATATGGCCTTCTCTAAAAGATATTGAGAAAAGTTAGTTTTTGAGGGCTACAAGCCTTTAGATGTGTGTTTGAGTCAAGTGGAGTGGATAGAGTTGTAAGAGTTGATTCCTTGTTTAAGTTTGGTCATTTTGAGTTGGATAGGGGTATCCACCATCTAGGTTGCTATGAGAGGTCCACTTTTTCAATCATCATCACTTTAGTCTTTGTCCTCTTTAAGGTCTTGACAATCAGATTTGCTACTTTGGACTATCTTAGTTTGGTTAGTAACCTCTTCTTAGGTTCATAAAAAGTTCTTAGTCTTCATATCATAACTTGTCATACCACACTCTTTATCTTTCATCACATTTGCATACTTTATTCTTAGTCTTACTATAGATTTTGGATCATAAGTGACATTATCACATCTCAATTTCATCTATTTTCACTGTGTACCTTAACCTTGGTCATAGGTGCACTCTTATTTGGCATTTCTTATATATTGAAAACCCCCAAAACATAGCATAGTTCCATACCTTAGTTTTAGTCTTACCAAATTTGCATTATCATTCCTTATACTTCATACCATTCATCAAATTTTCAAGTCTTTTATGGTCCAAATGAGATTACAAAGGAAAAGAAAAGAAATGGATTACACCAATGAATATGAATTTTTCAATCCCATTAGCAACATGAAGTTTGGTTCTTCCTCTAATGAGACACCTAGGACACGATCATCATTTTCAAATCCTTTTGAAAGACTCATAATAAAAGACAACCAAAAACCTCTAACTGAAGAAGAGATTGAGGCAACATCTCAACACCCTAATGTGGCATGGTTTGTAGATGAGATGGTAGCACAAGACCCACAACGATTCCTAGAAAAATGGTTACAAAGTGGAGCTAAACTTCCTCATGGTCTTGATTTTAACACACTTTTTGCAATACCAATCAATGAGACTACACAAAACCAAGGACACAATGCATGTACTCCTAATCACATTATCCCACAAATACATGCTACCATGCCATTAGGAGGGACATCACAAAATACCATGATAGTCAATGCAACACCTCTATTTGGGACACAAAGTTCACAAGCTATGACACAACCCTCTAGAAATGAATTTAATCCATTTGGTTCAAAATCTAATGCTATGGGTGCATCATCATCCAACCCCTCTTCATGGGTAAAAACATGTCAATTGAAAAAATGTGAAAGGTCCACGTTAGTGGACCCAAGCCACAAAAAAACACCATACCAAATACCAATTTGAACACTAATACATTATCACAAGGTCCTACCACAAGCATTCCCCTACAAAGAAACACACAAGGGTCTATCCAACAATATGGCAACCAAACTCCACATGGACAAACACATTCAATCCCATTACAAGCGCAATCCAATATGAATCCACCACACATTAACCAAATTCCAACTTTCACTCCAAATATCCAAAACAAAATTCCAACTTTCATCCCCCATGTCCAAAATCAAATTCCAACCTTCAGCCAAAACATTCAAAACCAAAATCCACCACATGTATTTGGCATCAACACCAATTCATCCACCCAAAATATTGGATTGTAAACCTCAAACATGGGCCCATATCATAATGCAGTTGCAAACTTAGTAGACACATCATTGACTCAAGTAAATTCCTTAACAAACCAAATGCTTGCACTACAAAAATAAGTGGATAACATGCAAATTGTTGAGATAAGTGGTGTCTCAACCTGTTTCAATGGAGGATAACTAAAAATTCTGATCGCATGAAGCAGTTTAATATGCAATGTATTTTACATGAATGCATTCAGCAATGGATGAGATAATGACGGTGGAGTTAACTATATCTAATTCAACACATGAAGGATATTAGCGGTGGTGAAAAATTAAACACATGAAATATTTTTTGCATTGTTTGTAACTACCACCAGCAGTTATCTTCTTGCTACTTGAGTGGTGATTGTGATATCTCCATCAATTGTTGCGATTGGATGTAACTCAGCTTTACACTTTAACTTTTCTTCGGATATTTCCTAATAGAAGTTATCTCCATTGTTGTTGATTGTTATTATATATTCTATGCCTTAGAGTATGGAGAATATTGAAATTTGATAATTTCTAAGACACTGTTATGCTACCACATTTATTTTGGTTTTTTGTTGAAGATTGGTGAACACCTGGAGAAGCTTAGTGTTGAGATTGTATTGTAATTATTTGTTACTGATAATACAAAGTATTGTGCTTTTGGTGTGTGGGTTTCTTTACATAGAAAGTTTTTCCTCACGTAAATTTGTGTTATGGTGTTATTCTTTTATGTGTGTATTTGAATGTGTTTCATTTATTGTAACAGTTTAAAGATTTGTATGAATCTACACTATCTCTCCTTCGTAGATTAGTGTTGGAAGCGTTGTTCTACACCTTTGCTTCCTTTCAGATGGTATCAAAGCCTGGCCAGTTTGGGTCCCGTTGTTGGGTAGCAAGTTTTTTGTACTGATCTTTGTTTGAGTGGGAGTCTTTGCAGAAGTATTTCAAAATCTTGTTGCAGAAATAAAGATGGTAGGCACATCCAGTAGAATAGAGATGGATAAGTTTAATGGAAGCAACTTTGAGTTATGGAAGTTGAAAATGGAGGATATGCTCGTGGATAGAGATTTGTGGGCTGCAATATCCGAAACAAAACCAGCCAATATGACTCAACAAGAGTGGGATCTAAAGGATTGAAAATCCAAGGGTTTGGTTAGACTTCGTTTGGTTGATTCAGTGCTCCCGAATGTCCATGAAGAGAAGATTGAAAAATATCTTTGGAAGAATCTTGGAGATGTTTATCAAGCTAAATCCATGGTAAACAAGTTATTCTTGCGAAAGAAATTTTATTCTCTAAAGATGGAAGATGAAGGATCCATTGCAGATCACCTGAATGCATTTAACATGTTGACTACTTAGTTGGGTTTTGTTGGTGACAAGATTGAAGATGAGGATCATTTCATGCTTCTATTATGTTCTTTGTCAGAATCATGGGATCACCTAGTTATGGCTATTGGAAGTACCACCACCAGTTTCAAAATGGATGATGTGGTTCCATCTCTCTTGTCTGAAGAGATGCAAATGAAATCTTTTGAGATGGCCAAGGAAGCACTTGCTATTCGTGGCATACCTAAAGAGAAAGGAAATAAAAAGGAAAATAAGTTTAGATCAAAATCTTCAGGGAGATCTAAGTATCCTGGCAAGTTCAAGGTGAAATGTTGGAACTACGAAAAACCTGGTCATTTACATAAATATTGTAAGGAGGAGAAGAAAAAGAAAGGTAAAAGAATTTCTCTGATTCTAACTCTAAAAAATCCTCTCAGGATGATGCAGATTTTTTTTTGCAGCCTTGGAAACACATGCATCAGAAGATGTGTGGTAAATAGACTTGGGTGCTTACATGACCTCGCATAGGGGTTGGTTCTCAGTGTATGAAGAGTATGATGGTGGGAAGTTGTATCTAGGTGACGACTCTCATCTAAAGATTGTTGGTCATGGAAGAATCAAGATTAGATTTCATAATGGTAGAGTGAAGGGGATTGATGGTGTGCTACATATCTCGGGTTTGGCATGAAACCTACTTTTTATGAGTAAGTTAAGTATCAGGTTCCAAGTTCTCAGTGTTTCTAAATGGTTCAGTAGTTGGCTTCTATGGTTCAACTCAAGGGGTCCGACAAGGTGATCCACTTTCACCATTTTTGTTTATCATTTTAGTGGAAGCTTTGAGTAGGTCAATATATAAAGTTCATGATCAAGGCATTATTTAGAGAATTTGTATTCCAAATACAAATATATCAATAACACACTCTCTTTTTGTTGATGATACATTGCTTTTTGGAAAAGCTATAGTATCAAAAGCTTTGCACATAAAGTAAGTGTTGGATAAATATACTAATGGTTCAGGTCAAAGAGTAAATGAAGGTAAATCAAAAGTATATGTGTTCAATACAAAAAATTCTATTGAGAAACGTACTGTGAAGCTGTTAGGCTTTCAACAAGCACAACTTCCTTGCAAATATCTTGGTATTCCATTTTTTGCAAGCCAAAATAAGATTTCTTATTGGAAAAAGATTATTCAAAGCATACAAGCTAAAATTTTATCTTGGAAAGGGAGATGGTTATCTTTATCAAGGAGAATTTTGTTGGTGAAAACTATGTTATCCATAATTCCAAATTATTATATGTCAGTTTTAAAATCTCCTAAGTCCATTATTCTCCAAATTAAGAAGTTGATAAATAAATTTCTATGGTCTGGCAATTTGGACAGCAAAAAAAAAAACCTTTAATCTCTCTAGAAACCATGTGTTTGGATCAATTAAAATGGGGTGTGAGCCTTCATAATTTGATTGAAAGGAACTTGGCATTAGGTGCTAAAATGGTTTGGTGCATGTACACAAAGCCTTTCTTAAAATGGTGTTGCCTCATGCAACATAAGTATTTGGATAATTTGTGTCCATCAAGAATTTTTACTATGTCTAATGAGGGTGCGCAGGTTGTTTTCTCAAATGGAGGATGTAAGATGACAAGAGGACCTATGGTGTTGGCTAAGGGTGTTCAGATTGGCACTCTGTACAAGCTGGATGCATGCACTATTAAGTGCAATAGTTCTTCTGATATTCCAAAGAAAAGTCCTTTGGATTCTTCATCCTCACCATCAAATCTAGCAGTGAAGAAGTCTATTTTTTGTACATCTAATGGTTGTGCTTTCTAGGTACCTAAGGGTGCAAATTATTTGGAGATGAAGCTTTCAGTGGAGAAGACAATGTTATGGCACCAAAGACTCAGTCATATTGGTGAGAAGGGTCTTAGAGCCCTAAAAAATAAAAGCCTTGTTGAAGGCCTTGATGATTGTAATCTTGAGTTCGACTTTTGCAAACATTGTGTATATGAATTGTGTTTCTTTTTATTCCAGTTCTCATTAGTGTTCTAGGGTTTTGGACTATATTCATGCAGATGTGTTTGGTCCTGTGAATGTCCCTCCATTAAGAAAATCTATACATTTTGTGTCTTTCATAGATGATTATAGTAGAAGGATATTTTTTTATTTCCTCAAGAGTAAATTTGAATTCTTTAATCGGTTTAAGGAGTTTAAGGCTTTGGTTGAAAATCAGACTGATAGAAAGATTAAATGTTTGAGGACTGACAATTGTGGTGAGTTTTTTTTAGCATAATTTGATAAGTTTTGTAAGCACGGGATTGAGAGACATAGGACAACTCCATACACCCCACAGCAAAATGGAGTTGCAAAGAGGATGAATAGGACACTGATGGAGAGGGCTAGGAATATGTCGAGTAGTGTTTTCCTTGAGCAGAAGTTTTGAGCTAAAGCTATAGAAGTTGCATGTTATCTGATCAATAGATCTCCTACATTAGCTCTTGCTAAAAAGACACCCATGGAGACCTAGTCTGGTAAGAAGCCTTCGATGAGAAATCTCAGAGTTTTTGGTTGTGAAGCTTATGCTCATGTTTCGAGTGTAAAGAGATATAAGTTGGAGAATAAGGAAGTTAAGTGTATCCTCGTTGGCTATGGTGTCAATGTGAAGGGGTACAAGCTTTGGGATCCAATTCCCAAGAAGGTTCTCCATAGCGAAAGTGTAATATTTCGGGAGTTGAAAACTTCCACAATTGAGCTATAGCTAGAGAAAGAGAAGAAAAATAAGGAGGTAGTTCAAGTTCCACTTACTTCGATGAAAAGTGAACTACGTACTCCTGTTGAACCTAGTGATGAGGAGAGCCCTAGAAATTTTGAAATTTCTAAAGAAGAAGAACCACAACCTCAAAAATTCAGGAGGTCTACATGTGATAGGCGGCCACCAGAGAATTTTGATTATTCACCATAAAGATTTGGTTATTCACTATTGGATTCTAGTTGTGTTTTTTCTTTGATTGCTAACACTGATGAGCCTAGGACTATTAGAGAGGTTATGGTTATGAGTGATGCATATTCCTGGATGAAATCCATGGATGAAGAAATGGATGTGTTAAAGAAAAATAGTACATGGGATCTAACACCTTTTCCTAAAGGACAGAAACTTGTTGGATGTAAATGGGTGTTCAAGAAGAAATGTGGTCTTGATGGTAGTGTTGAAAAGCACATGGCATGGTTGGTCACAAAGGGGTATTCTCAGGTGGAGGGAATTAACTATGGTGAGATATTCCCTCCTGTTGCGAAGCTAACATCTATTCGGTTCCTGCTATCACTTGCAGCAAGGTATGATCTAGAAGTGGAACAAATGGATGTGAAGAAAGCATTCCTTCATGGTGATTTGGAGGAAGAGATCTATATGTCACAACCAGAGGGTTTTGTGGTAAAAGGTTAAGAAAATTTGGTTTGCAAGTTGAAGAAGTCTTTATATGGTCTTAAGTAGTCTCCTAGAATGTAGTACCAGAAATTTGACACCTTTGTGTTGTCTTTGGGATTTCTGAGATCTAAATCTAACCATTGTGTATATCAAAAATCTGATAATGGTCGCATTCTCATAATTACATTATACATAGATGATATGTTGTTTTTTGGGAATGGTATGAGTTTGATTTCAAATCTGAAGTCGTAGTCATCAGCACAGTTTGAGATGAAGGATCTAGGTGCAGCAAGGTATATTCTGGGGATGGAGATCAAAAGAGATAGAGCTACCAGAAATCTTTGGTTAAGCAATAGCAACTATATGAATTCAGTGTTGGAGAGATTCAACATGGCAACTTGTAGGTAGTTAGTTGTTCCAATGATGTAGGGGATGAAGCTTTATGTGGAGGATTTTCCAAAATCTCCTACTGAGATGGAGGACATGACCAGAGTACCATATGCGAGAGTTCTTGGCAGTTTGATGTATGCGATGGTTTGTACAAGGCTAGACATTTCCCAAGTAGTGGGAGTCTTTAGTTGGTATAGAGCTAATCCTGGACAAGTACATTGGGATGTGGTAAAGAGAGTGTTTAGATATTTGCAGGGTACTTCCGGGTACTCTCTATGTTATTATGATTATTCTATTGCTTCTCAACATTTTGTAAGTATTCGTGGATATGTGGATTCAGATTGGGCAAGTGACATTGGCAGGATAAGATCCACCAGTGGATATGTGTTCATGATGAATGGTGGTGCGATAAGTTGGATGAGTAAGCAGCAGGATGTAGTCACTTTTCCACGACAGAAGGAGAGTACATGGCAGCTACTCATGCTTTCAAGGAAGCCATTTGTCTTAATAGGTTGTGTTCATATATTGGTTTTGATGTAGGACAAATTACTAGCTGTTGTGATAGTCAAAGTGCCATTTTCTTAGCAAAGAATCCCACTTTCCATGCCAGAACAAAGAACATTGATGTTCAATTTTATTTTGTTCGTGATATGGTAGAAGATGGAAAGGTAAATTTGGAGAAGGTTGACACTTTGAGAAATATTGCAGATGCACTGGCAAAGCCAATGAACATAGAGAAGTTTAGATGGTGTGTTGTTTCCATGGACCTTGGGGCCCTGAGCAGTTGATTACAGATGACTTCATGACAGGTCTTCGACATGTGGGAGATTGTTGAGATAAATGGTGTCTCAACCTGTTTCAATGGAGGATAACTAAAACTTCTATTTGCATGAAGGAGATTAATATGCAATGTATTTTGCATGAATGCAGTTAGCGGTGGATGAGATAATGATGGTGGAGTTAACTATATCTAAGTCAACACATGAAGGATATTAGCGGTGGTGACATTAAACGCATGAAAGATATTTTGCATTGTTTGTAACTATCGCTAGCAGTTATCTTCTTGCTACTTGAGTGGTGAAATATTGGAAAAGAAAACTTACAGAGCACAATAATTATGTCCATACCCCTTTGACAGAAACATATGCATGCCTCCATTTCCTTACAACTATGTTATTCCAAACTTTACCAAGTATGGAGGAAAGGGGAACCCCATTGAACATGTGAGGGAATTTCACACAACTTGCATAGACATCACATCTAAACATACATATCTCATGAGATTATTCCCAAGGAGTCTTGTAGGACAAGCACTCAAATGGTTTGACCATTTACCTACATGCATAAGAACATGGGATGAAATAGCCAATAAATTTGTGACACACTTATAAAATTGAAAATGACATTACCATAGCCACATTGTGTCATACAAAACAAGAGGAGGGTGAGACATTCATAGAATTCTTCCAAAGGTGGAGGAGTTTGGCCATTTGATGTCCTTGTGAGATTCCTGAGAAACAAAGGGTTGTCATGTTGATTGAAAACTTGGTCACAAAGCTAAAATACCAATTGAAAGTCCATTTTTGCACTACATTTGTTGACCTAGTGGAAAAAGACACTACACTTGAAAAAGAACTCATTGAAAAAGGGGAACTTAAAACTTTCAACAAAAATAAAAACACCCAAAGTACCTCAAATGACAAAAGTAAGTATTGGGATTGCAATAAGAATTTCATGAATGATGGATTTGTCGACGCAAAGGTATTACACAAAGTGGGTCTGACAATCACACTTAAAGGACCTAATTCATCAAATAACCCACCACACATCCCTAAGCAAACAACAAATGCAATTCGGAACAACCAAGGATGTACACCTCAAAGAAACTTTCCAACAAGACACAAATACACTCCCTTAGGGGAACCAATTGAATCCACCTTGAAATAACTTTTGTAGTCTAAGGTCATCCAACTTCCTGAGGTGAAACATTATGATCTAGGGAAATTTAAACCATCTTGGTAGGATGAAAATTCCTTTTGTGATTATCAACATGCCAAAGCACACAAAACTTTGTCATTCGACAACTCAAGAACATAATTCAAGACCTAATAAAAAATGGTGTCATAGAGGTAGATGAACAACAATCGACCTCCAATAGTGACCGTACCATTTTTAAAAATCATTTGTACGAACATGGGATAGGGAAAGCCTCCAGCACGGGTACAAAGACCAACAACCAAGCTAGCTTCACTTGTGTCACCTATTACTACACTATAAATCATATTTGAGCCTCAGATAACCATGTCAATACCATTACCATTGATGATTCCAAATAATGGCTCAATTTTGATAAGGGTTTATCATATATTTTTTGTTGTTACTATAGACTTTAGCACCTGGTTATTGACACTCTCCATGATATTTCCCTAAGTTTATGAACCTTGGGCATGAACTTATCCTTATGAATTTTGATGATATTAACCTACTATGTGAATTGTCTATATTAATTTTACATGTGGTTGAATGAATGTTACTTTAAGGTAATTATGGATATGTAATTTTTTTGTGCATGTTAATGTCATTATGCAGGTTCACATTAAGATGAAGATATAAACGAAGCTTGCATAGTAGAATAAGTTCATGCCAGCTAGTCAGATGCTAAGGAAGTCAAAAATATGGTCATTAAAGAGGTCAATGGAGGGAAACTCCCAACTCGTGTGGAAGTTGTAACTTACCTTTTAAATGATCATGTTTGTTAGTTGAGAAAATCTAGGAGGTGTTGCTATGTTGGATCCTTGTTGAGGTGGGTCTTCTTTGACTAAATTTGGTGCATGCATTCCTCCCTCTTTTCCATGCTTTCAATAAATAGTTTCCTCCTATTTTGTTGGAGTCGACAGCCTAGTTAGTTAGAAATTAGTTAGAAGCCTTTCTCCTATAAATAATGGTTAGATTCCCCTTTTCACAAGGTTGGATGTTCTGACATTGTACTCGCATTTTCAGTTTCAAGTAATACAGTCATGTTGTTGATATGTTGTAATCATGTTTTCAATTAATAAGATGACATTTTGATTTGATGCATCTGAGTTAGCTTAGGGAAGACTCATTCAAGGGGGCCCATTTGGTGATAATTTCATCCCTTTAGTTTAATAGTTATTTTTCTATTCAGTAATCAGTCTCAGTCTCAGCAGTTGTCTCTTCTTGTAGCCATTAGAATTTTTTTATGTGACTATTCCTACAGCCAAGGTAGATAGAGTGACTTCATGTCTGTTTGCTAAGATTTCCATTTATGTCATCCACTCCAGTTTAGTTGTTGATGCTCAGTTTATTTGATAATTCATGCTCAGTACTTATATTAATCTCTTTCCAGCATTTTGTTTTTAGTATTGTTTCCTTTCTAGTTGTAGGATAAGGATGACTATAGTGAAGTCCTAGAGCACATACAGTGTTGACCCATTTCAAGTTCACGTCCCTGGGTTGACAATGAAATGAACCTTCATGATGAGAAAGATAACTACTTAGTGCAGATATCTAATATCTAAGTTACAGCTTTAAGGGCTTAGTTATTGAACCATTAGAGGAGGCCAACATTTTTGGTGTTGTTGTCGGTGATGGTGTCAAACTAGGAAGTTCTTTGGATTCATTTTAAGTTTCTTTCATGTTTTAGTATCTCTGAAGTTTTTTCTTAGCATACCCTTCATTTGAGAAAAGTAATGATCTGTTATTCTTTCACCAATTATTTGGGTGAGTTAGCTGATATTGAGTTAATACTGCATGTGTAGAGGCAGGAGAAGAGATGTTCATGGGAGATTCCTTCCTAATGACCCTAATCCTAATAACCAACTAGTTGAGTTTCAAAATATACTAAGAGAGGAAGAAGAAGAGGTGGAAAATCCTTTTGTTGATGCATTTCCCAATTTGACCAGTTCTGAAACTTCATCTGAAGAAGAAGTTGCCCAAAACCTGATTGAGAATCCATTTGCTTTGGTACTCCATCAAGCAAATATGGCTGGTCAAAATCCAAATAGACCTAACCAACCATATTTTCCATTTCCCATCACCCACCAGAATGAAGTTGATAATATCAAGAACATCCCTGCTTCAGTTCTTCCTAAGTTCTACGGGCTTGTCACAGAAGACCCTAACATTTTCTTGTTTGATTTTGATATCCTCTACAAAAGCTATGACTATACCATTGATTCTCATAGGCTTAAATTGTTTCCTACTACCTTAAAAGAAGCTACATTAAGATGGTTTATGAGCTTAGGTAGGAATACTCTGGAGACTTGGGATGATATGAAAACAAAGTTTCTTGAGAAGTATAAAGAGTACTATAGGGGCAGTGATATGAGAGGGGATGATATCTTCAGGATGTGGTAAAAGGAAGATGAAAGTTTGGAGGACTATATTTCAAGGTTCCTATTTTGTCTGCAGAAATCTCCACATCATGCACTCAATGAAGATTCCAAAAATTTGCTCTTCCTTAGAGGGATCAATGAAAACTGCATTGATGCTCTGGACCTGATAGGAGGAGGAGATATCACCCAAGTTCCCTGGGATGATATTAAGAAGATATGTCAAAACTACTCCAGGGTAGCTCTAAAGAAAGGAAGAGGTTACTAATCCTCTGTGGGTAAATCCTCCACTAATGGAATTTTGAGGATGGAAATTACTCATTTGCTGGAAGATTTCAAGTAGGATATAATAAACAATATGGCTACTCAGCTAGATACTCTTCAAGAAAAGAAGAAACAAGAGGAGGTAGAAGCAATGTTGGTAGAATATTGTCCTCGTTGCAGGAAAAAGAAGGACTGCAGATGCAAAATGGTAGCCAAAATTGACAACAAGCAGATTCCACCAGAATTTAGGCTAGTTCAGATTGATGATGATCAGGTTTTCTACATTTCACAAAGAAGACCATGGGCTCCAATACAAAGTATGCCACCAGATCCATTATCTTTTAGTGGACCTTATTTCAATTCTTATGCATTTGATAACCAATGGAAACCCCCATACCCATCCAGCTTTGGAGGCTATCCACCTTAGACTTGGAACAACCCTCCAAATACCTGGACCAATTACCAAAACTCTCCACCCTAGTGGCAACAATTCTAGGGGAATTGGTAGCAACCTCCAAGAAACTGGCAGTAGACATCCCAATGGAGGGGAGGATAGCAATGGCCAAACTAGGAAACTGGTTACATGCAGCCACCCTCACAACCTCAACAGCCTGCCATAATGCCACCTCCTACTAGCTCAAATTCTAGCACACCTAAACCTACTCAGTTACCAACTCAACCCACACCTAACCAAATTAACAAACCACAGGAGCAACCAGTCTACTCTACAGATCCTAATCAATTTCATGCATATGTTGTGAGTGTGAGTGATATTCATCTGCATTCAAGAACCACTTTGTCATCACCTTCCACTCATTATCACAGAGCTTCTTGTGGAAGAAGAGGAGCATCAGAATCCATTTAATATCCCTGCTCAGTCAAGTGTGCCCAAGAATCATGAATCAGTTCAACAGTCTGATCAAGACCCACCATTTCCTCAAAGATTAGAAGTTGTTAAATAAAAAGAAGAGAAGGAAGAAACAACCTTTGATATTCTAGATAAGTTGAAACACATATGTGTCAAGATACCCTTGTTCTAGGCCATAAAAGATGTCCCCATATATAACAAGGAAATCAAGGAAGCATGTCTCAAGAAGACAGGGAGGAAAAATAAGGACCCCACTACCGTTCATGTAGTGGGATAGTTGAAAAATATCATGCTTGGGAAATTTATTGTTCCTAAATACACTAACCCAGGTAGTCCTGTGGTAGGAGTCATTATAAATGGAATCCAAGTAAAGAATTCTCTAATAGACTTTGGATCAGCAATCAATGTGATGACTAAGGACATCCTGCGGCAACTAAATGTTGCAAATATGAGACCTACTCCTACTATATTGTAGCTTGTTGATAGTTCCACTATCAAATTAGATGGTATCGTAGAAGACCTTCTTGTTACTTTAGACTCTTGGGAGTACCCAGCAGATTTCATGATCCTTTCCCCTAAAGCTACATTAGGAGGGTATCCCATTATTTTGGGTAGGTCGTGGTTAGATACAACAAATTCTTACATTGGATGTCAATCAGGGGACATGACTATTTTTAATGGGATAAGCACTAAAAATCTTTTTCTCTATCCTTCTACTCAACCATCCCATGATATTGATAACCCCATATGGCCACATGTTGGAGAATAGGCCGAGGAGGTCAATTAAGTGGCACAACTCATGATGACAGGCATAAGTCCTTTTTTGTAGCTTGAGGAAGAAGATGAAATATTATCTAATATAATTCAAAACCATTGTGAAGTGCATGAAGAATCATCTAGTTTTGCATGTCCATCGTAGACACTTCTACTCGCTCCTCCTACACCTGGATTTCCTACAACAATAGATATGCTTCATACATTGTTACCGCATGAACTAAAAATTCCAAGTATTAGTGAAACAGCCATGATTGAGTTGACCACACAAGTACAAGTTTTAGAGGGGAAACATTTGAATATTAACAGCAAGTTGAGTCAAAAGCAACAGTTGTCCCTAACAAACCTCTTGAAGTTGCATTAGCATGCATTTGCATGGGACTACCATGAAATGAAAAGATTAGATCCCAAACTCTATACTCATAGGATCTATATCAAAGATGACTGCACACCAATAAGGCAACCACAAAGGAGAATCAACCCTGCATTAAGGGAGATTGTAAAAGGGGAACTAAAAAAGTTATTAGATGCAGGATTTATCTACCCTATCTCAAACAACCAATGGGTGTCCTCATTGGTAATTGTGCCTAAAAAGGGAGGTAAATGGAGAGTTTTTGTTGACTATAGAGAATTAAATTCTTCCACCAAAAAGGATCACTTTCCCCTTCCTTTTATAGACCAAGTATTGGATTCACTTGCAGGTATGCAATATTTTTCCTTCCTAGATGGATTCAGTGGTTATTATCATATACATATTGCACTTGAAGATTAGGAAAAGACAACTTTTACCTATCCTTGGGGGACTTATGCCTATTCAGTACTCCCATTTGGTTTGTGTAATGCACCTACAACCTTTCAAAGAGTAGTTATTAGTATATTCTCATATATCTTACATGATTATATGGAGATCTACATGGATGATTTTACTACTTATGGTGTTGATTTTGCAGAAGCATTAGCAAACCTAAGAAAAGTTTTGTAGATATGTGAGGACCATAATCTATCCTTGAACAGTGATAAATGCTTTATGATGATGCAGGAAGGAGTAGTTCTTAGCCATTATATCTCTCAGCAAGGAATTCAAGTGGATCCAGCCAAGATTGAGGTGATTACCAATCTTCCTATTCCTACCAAGCAAAAAGATGTTAGAAGTTTCCTGGGAAATGCAGGATACTATAGGCTCTTCCAAAAATATTTCAGTAAGATGGCAACACCACTTTATAATGTTCTAACTAAAGATGTTGAGTTCCAGTGGACAAAAGATTGTGATAAAGCATTCTCTGATTTAAAGGCAGCCTTAACCCATTCTCTTGTGCTCAGAGGCCCTAATTGGGAACTCCCTTTCCATATTCACATAGATGCATCTGATTATTCTATAGGGTTTGTCTTGGGACAAAAGGAGGGAGCAATTGAGAATGCAATCTACTTTTTCAGCAAGAACCTACAAGGAGTTGAGTTTAACTACACAATGATAGAGAAGGAGATGTTGGAAGTCATTGATGCTCTAAACAAGTTTCGGCATTATATAGCAAGATATTGGATTTTTTCCATAAAAACCATGTAGCCATAAGATACCTTATGAATAAGCCCTTCATTTTAGGTAGGCTAGCAAGGTGGTTTTTGTTAATGCAAGAATTTAATATCACTGTTGTAGACAAACCGGGCAAGGAAAATGTTGTGGCATAATTTCTCTCTAGATTGACTGCATCAAAGGACACTCAAGTCATTGATGAATCCTTCCCTAATGAACATTTTTTTCCATCAGTTTGCACACACCTTGGTATGCAGATATAGCCAATTATCTGATTACAAGGAGATTTCCCCCTCATTTCTCTCTAAAAGAGAGAAGGGTTCTTATTGAGAAAACTTTTCCTTTCTCATGGATTGTAGGGTGTTTATTCTACACTGGACCAAATCATGTGATGAGAAGATGTGTAAAAGAGGATGAAACCTATGATATACTACATGCATATCACAATGAACCCTATCGAGGGAACTTTGCAGCTAAGAGAATAGCCATGAAAATTCTTAATACAGGGTATTACTAGCCCACACTTCATAATGATGCAGGAAAGTACACTAGGAAGTGTGATAGATGTCAGAGGATGGGCCAGCTAACTAAATCAGATGAGATGCCTCTATACCCTGAGGTATTTATCACACCATTTGATAAATGGGGACTTGATTTTGTAGGTCCATTTGATCCACCATCAAATGGAAAATATTACATCTTGGTTTGCATTAATTATGTGACTAAGTGGGTTGAGGTCAAAGCTATGAAACATCCCAGAGACAATAAAGTTGCAGAATTCCTCTATGAAGAAATCTTCACACACTATGTAGTTCCTAGAGAGATAGTCACAAATCAAGGGGCTTAGTTTACATCAACTCTTGTCACAGCATTGGTAAATGAATATAATGTAAGGCATAGGAAATATACACTCTATCACCCCCAATCCAATGGCTAGTCTGAGGTAAAAAATAGGGAAATAGAGGCTATTTTGACAAAAATAGTGGCTATCCACAAGAAAAAATTGGGCAAGCAGGTTGCCAGAAGTTGTTTGGGCTTATAGAACCACCTAGAAAACAACCACTAGTTTCACTCCTTTTGAATTATTATATGGAAAAACATCCATGATTCCTATAGAGTTTGAACATAAAACTCTTAGAACAGCACTAGACCTTGGGATAGACATATCTGAGGCATAAAAGGACAGAATCATGAAACTAAATGCCTCAGATGAAATGAGAAAGTTAGCTCTTCATCATGTTGAGATGGTGTAGAACCAAAGAGTCTGATGGCATGACAAATACATAAAGGAAAAGAAGTTATGGTCAGGTGATTGGGCACTTCTTTATGATTCTAGGTATCAAGACAATGCAGACAAATTGCAAACCAGGTGGTTGGGACCATATGAAGTTGCAGAGGTCTTCTCCAATGGTGTTGTTCAACTCACAACCATTGATCCTATCAAATTCAAGCTCCTGGTCAACGGTCACCATCTCAAGTTATACCATAAATTGGCTTCCAAACAAGAATTCATGCAGCAATTTATTCAACACCAGACCTCTGAAGTTCCTATAGCCGAAGGAAGCAGACCTAGTGCCCATCCTTCTAACTAGTCAAAGTATGCATGCAATCATAATAAATATTTCCACTTTTGTGGGAATCAATTTCTCCATCAATAAATATATCCACTCATCCATCTCAATCCTTTCTCTCTCTTCCATAACTCCACCATCACTTCACTCCACTATCATTTCATTTAATAAACTCAACTATACTTTTAAAGTAACCCATACTTCCTTCCACATTCTTTGCAAATGATACTCCAAATTTTTAGGTACGTGCGTAACAATTTGATGTATCTTAATTATCTTAAATGCATTTGTTTAATTATTGTATATTAATGTTGATATTTCACATAGCACATTTTTTACTCTGCCCTATCACATCATAATTATATCCCAGCCTATGCAGACACATGCTCTAATTTAGGTTGGGGGGGAGTGGGAACCCACATATGCATGTGTCATACATGTCATCCATGCGCCAACATGGAAGCAAATTTGAAATGATATAGTTGAAATGACGGCTTGCATGTTGATATGACACTGAACCACCATCATTTTATTTTATGATACCCCTCATTTATGCTTTCTTTACTGCCTTATTTATAGTCATAATTTCACCAAAAAGGTAAATTGAAGAGTCATACGACATTGGCATTAGCATTGGAGAAGATTTGCAGGAAGCAGGAAGAAATTGGGTTTTCAAAAGAAGGATTGCAAGAAAGAAAATTTTGCAAAAATGTTTGCCAGATTGTGGGTAGAAGCAATGGGAGGTCAACTAATCGGAAATGAACCTACAGTTCATTAGGTGATATTCCAGGATGCACTCTCTCTAGCCGAATTCAAAAAATGTGGATGGTTGGACTACTTTTTGAAACCAGACAGTTTCAATGAGAACATTGCTCTAGAATTTGTACAAACACTTTATGACAATAAGGCAATGGTGAAAGGGCTGGAAGTTATAGTCACTGAGGAGAGAATTGTTGAAGTAATGGGTTTGCTTGTTAAAGGAGAACCCTACCCTACTTCTAGGGATGTTAGGTCAGCTAGGGCAGAATTTATTGAACCTAGTGATCCTCTACTTGTTGTGGATAAACAGGGAACAAGGAGAACTTCTCTACCAGAAAAATGGAAACAAATTATTGTCTACATTATCAAATATATTACTTGCGAGGGTCGCCAATCATGCCTTAGCTCTGTACATTTCAATATTTTGAACCACATGAGACATAGAAAAAGGATGAATGTGCCAAATGTCTTGTACAACCTTCTTACAATCATGGCAGTTGAAACACAAAAGGGTAGGGAAAAATTTGTTTCCCATCACTGTTTGATTAAGTTTTTAGTAGAGAAATATTTGCAAGAAGTGTCCGGTATGTCATGGGAAGAATTTTTGAGCATTGATCTGTTTAGATTAGAAAATGTGAGTCCTAGAGGTCATCCCCAAGCTCATAGGGTTAGTAGGGGTGAGAGGGTTACTAAAACCGCTCCTGGAGCTTCAACTTCTAGCACAAACCCTCCTGCAGTAGAATCAACAGTAGAAATTGGATCCTCTGAATCAAAGTATTCGGATGAAGAAAGTTCATCCTCATACCCTAATGTCAATGGTCTCCCTAAAACTCCAAATTCGTACTAGGGTTTCCATTCGAAAAGAGGAAAAACAAATGAGAGAGGAAGAAATTAGAAAAGGGAAGGCCAAGAAGCAAACATCAGAAAAAGTAAAACCTAGCCCTAGGAAATGGAAAGTTGTTGACACTGGTCATCTTACAGTTGCTGAGAAACATAGAAGCCTTCCAAAGAAATCAAAACCAACTGAGCCAGCTACTGATATGCCTCCAAAAAAGAGCCCTAGACTCAGAAGGACACCTAGGAAGGAAACAGAAGCTCCTAAGGGGCGGGTAAATGTTGAAGTGGAAGAAATTTTTGAGGAACGTGCAAACATAGGATTGGCAGAACTTGTTATTGCAGAGTAGGTTGAAAATTAGGAACCACTACAACTAGAGCAAGATGAGCAACAAGAACCACCGCAAATGGAGAAATTTGAATAGCATGAGCTAGTGCGAGGAAAGATCTTGGTAGGGAAACATAAACCTCTCACTTTTTCATGGGCATCTGTAGCCCTGAACTTATGGAATGAAATGCAAAAGAAAGAGGAGTGGAATAAGGAAAGACTCAAGCTACAGGAACAAGTCAAAAAGAAGAATGAAGAAATTGAGGAAAACAATGCAAAGATTACTACATTAAAGGATAAGGTAAATAGTGTGGTGGCTCTAGTACCACAAATGATGGCATGCAAAATTCCTCCAAGGGTATATGCACTACATTTAGCATCATCTTTCTTTCAAGTTGTCAAGGGTCATTTCTGGTTTAAGCTCTTTGATTAAAACACCATAGGAATTTTTCAAAGCCTACCATTCCTCTCCTCTTGAAGTTAAAAATATGTTGTGTAAATTGTACTTGCATAATTATGTTGTTTCTAATGACCATGATTGGAATCCATTGTTATACATTGGGGATATTCACTTGAGGGAATTCATGTCATGGATCCAAAATGAAATCAGATGGGGGCAGCAATTTAAAATATATAGAGAAAGAGAGCTCCATACCCCCTTGTCTCTAAGAGATAAATCAAGTAACCCTTCAGACATTTACTACACCTAGAATAGAATTCTCTATCATTCGGACTACAAAAACAAGATCATGCATGTTAGGGATGAAGCATACCAGGAATATGAGCAGATAGCTGCTACTACAGGAAAAACGGTATTGGGGTATATATCACAAAGATGAAATATTTTTCCAAATCAGTTAAAACAGGTTGAACCCCATTCCTTGCAAAATTATTCTGTAACATGTAAACGAAGCACTAGGTACATATAGCTTGGAAGGATGAAGCAACATTATTGGCTTCCATTGATATTTCAGCCACCTACTCTGTTGTGGCTAGTACCAGATTACAAATACTATCAGTATGATATAGATACAGAGAGGCCAAGATGGAGCAGATTGGAAAACAAGCAAGGGTTCTACTAGGATCCAAATTCAGATACTACAAATACTAATCAGGGACATGCAACAATTGGTGACTTTAGAAATTTGACAAGGCAAAGGAATAGAGCTCCCTCTGCTAGAGGACCAGCAGATCATTAGGTTGATAGGAGATGATGAGTCCAAATAATGGCTCAATTTTGATAAAGGTTTATCATATATTTGTTGTTGTTAATATAGACTTTAGCACCTAGTTATTGACACTCTCCATGTTATTTCCCTAAGTTTATGAACCTTGGGCATGAACTTATCCTTGTGACTTTTGATGATATTAACCTACTGTGTGGATTATCTATATTAATTTTACATGTGGTTGAATGAATGTTTTTGATAGAGGAAAAAATAGGTTTTGAAGGGACCCAAAACCCTTTACAGTCAAAAATAGGGCTGCAGAAAGAACAACTGACAGCCAACCAAACACCAGTCCCCAACAAAGACCCGTCAAGATTTACATTTAGAACTACTCTTGTGGGAATGAATAATCATATCAGAAGAAGACTGAGAGAAATTTGCTTTCTTTCCCTTAACAATAGTCCAGCCTTCTTCCACTTGTGTTGCCTTACTCTGCCAAGCCAGCACACAATTTTCCTGAAGATGAATGCCTGCAATCACCGTCTCGGGGATTTCATCATTAATGTTAGTGCAGGCAAAGGTGAAATAGAGGACCCACTAGAAATGATAGCTGAAGCGCAATCACCAGGAGTGGAACTCATAGCCCCAATCTCACGATCTTTAGGGGTTTCAACATGATGTTCAACTTCAGCAACCCCACCACTTGAAACATCTGAAGGGGATACCTCACAAGCTTGTGATTCCGAAGCAACCACCTCAGAAAAACTCTTATGTTGATCAACAATCTTCTCAATCGTATAATGTTGTTGAGAGGCACCTTTCCACCATGAAGTTGATGCATTTTTCTCAAATCCACATTGTGTAGCAACATGACCTATTTTAAAACATCTTCTACAACGGAAGGGAATCCCTTCATAGTCCAAGGATTGGACCCAAGATCCCTTAGAAGTTTTAATTAAAATCTCAATAGGCGGCCCTTTTGAAACATCCATTTCAACCAAAATTCAGGCAAAGGTGGAATGAAGTATGTCAGAAGTAGCAGAATCTACCAACAAAAAATCACCTAGGGCATCACCCACTTCTTCCAAAAGAGGATCAATCCATAAGTGGAGGGGAAGGTGAGGCAGCCGAACCCAAATCAGGATCTTGCTAAAAGTTTCAAAAGCAGGGTTGAAGTCAGCATGCCAAGGCTTAATCATCAACAAAAATTTATTCTCCCAGCTAAAAAAATTGTCACATAAGATAATGTTTTTGTCCTGAGCATTTTCAAACTTAACCACAAAAAACCCCTTAACCATGGGGAAAATAAGAACTTTACTAGAGATTAGAGGCTTCCATTCCTTGAAAATCCAAGAGTGCAGCTGAGGAAGGTTGGGCCAAAAGCCCTTAAATTGACAAATCACTCCAGTTACAGAAAGCTCAGAAACGTTCTCCTTTATTTCCTCTTCTGTCTCCGCCTTTAGAGCCACTGAAACAGCATTGGAGACAGGGATGAAGCCTCCAATCGACGACCTTCCAGACCAAAGCCGTGCAGCAGACCCGGCCTTAACCACAAGGTCGCATCCCCTGCTACGACCTCTGCCAGACTCCTTTCCAGTTTCTTTCATAGTAGAAGAACCACCACGGTCATTCTAGGAGCCGTCCTTGCCTCCAACGCAAGCGCCATTAGCACCCAGCGCCAGAGAAGGGAATCCACGAGACACCTCCTGACTAGGGTTTCCACGAATCGCTACCATCTAGAGAAAAAACCTAGTATCTGTTATGTTAATGTTACTTTAAGGTAATTATGGATATGCAATTGTTTTGTGTGTGCTAATTTCATTATGCAGGTTCACATTAAGATGAAGATATAAATGAAGCTTGCAAAGTGGAAGAAGTTCATGCCAGCTGGTCGGATGCTAAGGAAGTCAAAAATATGGTCATTAAAGAGGTCAATGGAGGGAAACTCCCAATTCGTGTGGAATTTGTAACTTACCTTTTAAATGATCATGTCTATTAGTTGAGAAAATCTAGGAGGTTTTGTTGTGTTGGATCCTTGTTGAGGTAGGTCTGTTTTGACTAAATGGGGCACATGCATAACTTCCTCCCTCTTTTCCATGCTTTCAATAAATGGTGTCCTCCTATTTTGTTGGAGTCGACTGCCTAGTTAGTTAGGAATTAGTTAGAATATTTTCTCCTATAAATAATGGTCAGATGCCCCTTTTCACAAGGTTGGATGTTCTAAGATTGTACTTGCATTTTCAGTTTCAAGTAATACAAACATATTGTTGATATGTTGTAATCATATTTTCAATGAATAAGATGAAATTTTGATTTGTTGCATCTGAGTTAGCTTAGGGAAGACTCATTCAAGGGGGGACACTTGGTGAGAATTCCATCCCTTTAGTTTAATAGTTATTTTTATATTTAGTAATTAGTCTCGGTCTCAGCAGTTGTCTATTCCTGCATCCATTGGAATTTTGTTATGTGATTGTTCCTGCAACCAAGGCAGACAAAGTAACTTCTTGTCTGTTTGCTGAGATTTCCATTTCTGTCATCCATTCTAGTTCAGTTGTTGATGCTCAGTTTAGTTGATAATTCATGCTCAGTACTTATGTTAATCTCTTTCCAGAATTTTGTTTTCATTATTGTTTCCTTTCTAGTTGTAGGATAAGGATGACTACAATTGAGTCCTAGTGCACATACAGTGTTGACCCATTTCAAGTTCACGTCCCTGGGTTGACAATGAAATGAACCTTCATGATGAGCAAGATAAGTACTTAGTGCAGATATCTAATCTCTAAGCTACAACTTTAAGGGCTTAGTTATTGAACCATTAGAGGAGGCCAACAACCATCAAGAAGCCACCAGAATGTGCAGTAGCCACACAACAAACCAAGGTGACCCTACAAGGTACTCCCACTAAACAATAGCATAAATCCCAATATAACTTCTTAAACCACTTGGGGAAGACACTTGCTCAGATATCTATCCTTCAGTTACTTTGTATATCCCCAAAGCAAAAAGCTATTCTAGATAAAGCATTGCAAGACACCTTTGTGCTTACCGACCTTGATGTTAATTGATTTCAAGAAATGGTGGGATAATTAGCCAACACCCACCACGTCACCTATTCTAACCAAGACTTCTCATCTCAAAATTCCAATCATAATGACCCCTTGCACCTATAAGTCTATGTTAATAAACATAAAATCAAATGAGTCATAGTAGATAATGGATTGGGATTGAATATGTGCACTCTTAAATTGGTTACGGCATTAGGTTTATTTGAAGCTTGCATGGATACAACAAAGAGTATTATGATAAAGTCCTATGACGATGAAGAGCACTCTTCCAAGGGTCTCATATCACTACCTATCAGAGTCGGGCTTGCCATATTGGATGCCACATTCCAAGTATTGGACCTGGATCTTCCTTATAATCTACTCCTTGGTCGACCATGGATTCATGCTATGAAGGTCATACCGTCCACCTACCTTTAATGCTTAAAGTTTCCCTACAATGGCACTGAAATCACAATAGCTATCAATTCTAACCCTTTTCAATATTGTAGCAACCTAAGAGGAACACCTGAACAACAAGTGCCAATAAATTGGGAAGCTTCATCATTCGCTTCATCCCATTACATCAATCCATCCACTTTAAACAAAGCATCCACTTCCAAAACTTTGTCTTTTGATCCCAAGATCCAATTCCAAGATAAGGGGTGTGGAGAGTACCATATGAAGACATCCTATTATGTCAATCAATTACCTACATCTCCAAAATCCTATGGTAAGCCGTCAGTAGTCAAAAAGGAACCGAATGTTACTATTTGAGCATCTCCTACCACAACCTTCATGAAATGGGGAGAGTTGAGTAAAGAAGCTATTTACGAAGAGGACATCACCACTTGGTTAGACAAGGAAGAAGAAGACATTGAACCCAAACAACTCCCAACTAAATAGTATGGAAAAGGATTTGAGATCATGAAATGCAAAGGTTATGATGGACACAATGGACTTGGTTTGCACAAAAATGGGATGGCATAACCTTTACTATTGTCTAAGTGACCAAAGAACTTAGGGCTAGGGTTCAAACCATTAAAAGTGAAGGCTCCTAGTACTAAGGTACTTTTGAGTGAGGAAGTGAGTGCTTCAAAAGATATCAAGGCATCCGAGGACTACCATACTGAGACTGACTCCAATGAGTGGGAGTGGGACTCTTGCACATCTAGTGACTACAACCTATCCAAGACATTCAAGGAACTTGACCTATCTGACCCCTCAACCAAAGGAAAATCTTGGATTGATTCCTTTTAGGATCCTGATAACACTTTTTTTTTCACCCTATCCACCCATTAATTGAACCTTGACAATACCGATGATGGAATGCCTCTAGTATACCCTCAACTGATAGATTGGGACCAACAAGGACTGCCAACCTTAGATGTATTTGAAAATGATGAAGCAATCGTTGAGTTTATGGGATTACACGAAGGCATCCCTTTTGGAGATCATAAAGATGGATTTACCATAGATCTTAATAACACGGCCTAATTTGGGGAGTATGTCCACCTCTCCAATTGCAAAAGTGAAAATGATAGAATAAAAAGGAAAGGTCTCTCAGTGAAAACCTAAAGGTGCCTCTAGACCGAAAAAAAATAAAAAAGAAAGGACACATCCAAGGGTGAAAACCTCTTCGAGGCGACCAAGGATGGAAGGTTGGACTTGCTTCCCATAAGCCAAGAGAAGTCACCCATGCTAGTAGAAAATTCTATGGAAGTCAACACAGGCACTGATGAAAATCCCAAGATTGTCCACTTCACAACATCATTAATAGAAACAGAACGGCCATAGTTTCATGCCTTCTTCATAGAGAGACAAATAAAAAAATTTGGGTCTTATGCCGACATTCCTGGATTGGAGCCCAAGTTGGTTTTACATCACTTTCCATTTTTCTCAATGCTAAAGCAGTCAAGCAAAAACTAAGGAAAATGCATCCGCAAATTGCCTTATTGGTCAAGGCTGAGTTAAGAATTTATTGGATGTTGGCATCATTTGACCTATTGATTATGCAGAGTGGATTTTTTATCTAGTACCATTAACAAAGCCAACAGGAGGAATCCACACATGTATTGATTTCCAAGATTTGAACAAGGCATGTCCAAAAGACGAATTCCCGTACCTTGAAGATTGACATTATTGTGGACCTAACAACAGGGTACGAGATGCTATCTCTCATGGATGGTTTCTCAGGATACAATCAAACTAAGATAGCCCTTGAAGATTAGCACGTGACAACTTTCACATGTCCTTGGGCAACATATTATTGGAATTCCATGCCTTTTGGATTGAAAAAATGCCAGATCAACATATTAATGTGCCATGACCACAATCATTCATGACCTCATGCACACTCTCATGGAAGCTTATTTGGATGACCTATCAGCCAAATTATTGACAAGAGGTGATCATATGTGATTATTGGATGAGATTTTCAATAGACTAGAAGAATATAAAGTACAGTTGAATCCAAAAAAAGGTGTATTTGGAGTAACATCAGGAAAACTCCTAGGGTACATTGTTTCCAGAAGAGGCATTGAGGTCGATCCTGCTAAAGTAAGAGCTATCATAGACATGCCACCACCAACCAATATAAGTCATCTACAAACACTCCAAGGTAGATTACAGTCCATCTGAAGATTCATCACACAACTGGCAGACAAGTGTCAACCATTCCAACACTTGTTAAGGAAAGGAGTACCATTTATGTGGACAGACCGATGTCAAGAGTATTTTCAACAAATTAAAGAATATCTATTAACACCATTAGTCCTAATGTCGCATATTGATGGAAGACATCTCATACTCTACATATCAACAACTACATCAATGTTGGGGGCATTACTTGCACAAAACAAAAATGAAGGCAGAGAAAGAGCAATTTACTATATCAGTCGTACATTTGTGGGATATGAGCTCAACTACAATCATATCGAACATGCCTACCTTGCGGTGGTTTTCACCACTCAAATACTAAGGCATTACATGTTGAACCATCAAACAAAGCTCATAACCAAAATAGATCCTTTAAAGTATCTTCTCAGCAAGGCAGCTTTGATAGGTCGATTAGGTAAATGGGTGATGATACTAAGTGAATATGACATTTAGTATGTTGAACGGAAAGTAATAAAAGGACAAGTTATAGCCGACCAACTCGCAAATGCACCTACAAAAGTAGATCATCCATTAGTTTCAGATTTTCCTGACAAGTCTATTCACATTAGAAACTTCAACTACATGGAAGTTATATTTTGATAGATCTCACACAAGTCATGGTTCAGGAGCAGGGATATTGTTTGTTACACCCCAAGGAGAGATGATACCTAAGTCATTTAGAATTGCTTGTTCTTGCACCAACAATATAGAAAAATATGAGCCTCTACTCACAAGACTTCGTATGGATATCAAATGGAAGATCAAAAGCCTTCTGGTATACGATGACTCACAACTAGTTATCCAAAAATTTAATGACAACTATGACACAAAGGATGAGAAGCTCACTCCTTATAAATGAATTTTTGATAGTTTAAGTAGTAATTTGATGACATCATCTTTTGGTAGGTCCCATGAATCCAAAACAAGGAAACCGATGTTATGGCAACAATCGGTTCTCTCTTGGATATTCCAGATAATGTGCCACAATATGAGTTCTTGGAAGAATAGCTACAGATCTCCACCTTTGATATGCCCGAGTTTGAGATGGTGTGTGAACTGGTTAGTCCTAACTCCCCTTGGTACCAAATTGTTTGACTACCTACATGACCAAGTTATTCTCATTGACCTATTTGCTAATCAATGCAAGAATTTCATTTGAAAGACCTCTAGATACGCCATCATCGGTGATACTCATCGTCACAACCTAGAAAACACCCTCCTAAAATGTCTCGATATTGATGAAGCACAAATGACTTTACGAGAGATACACAAAGTTTATGTGGAGCCCACTCTAGTGGTCCTACTCTAGCTAAGAAGATCATGTGTGCTAGATACTACTGGCCCACGATGGAATGTGATGCATACCATTTTTTCAAGAAATGTCGACAATGTTAGATTCATGGAGACCTTATACATGCACTAGCTCAAGAATTACAGATGATCACATCACCAATGCCCTTTGCCCAATAGGGACTCGACCTCATAGGTAAAATCCATCCCACCTCATCTAATGGCCATAAGTTCATCATCACAGTGACCAAGTACTTCACCAAATGGATTGAAGCTATTCCCATGACATACATTACTGGAAAAAATATCCAAATTCATTCTTAATTACATCATTTGTTGATATGGTTTCCCACAACCCATTATTACTGATAACGATCATCCCTTTAAGAACCAAGATGTCCGACAATTATGCAAAAAATTCCATATCCAAAATCACTTCGCCACCCCATACTATCTACAAGGTAATGGCCAAGTTGAGGTGTCTAACAAGATCATCATTGAAATCCTCAAAAATATTGTCAATGATGTTGGTCCTAACTAGTGCCTTCAACTCAATCACACCTTATTGGCCTATCGCACTAGTATTTACACTCCCAAAAGAGCCACACCATTAATTTTAGTATTTAGTTTTGAAGTCATCCTTCCTATCGAGGTCATGTTACCTTCCCTAAGGTATTCATGCAAGGGCTTATTGATGATGAAGAATATCATGTATCCACACTATATGAGTTGGAATTGTTAGATGAGTGATGAAAAAATGCATTGGTCCATCTACAAGCTCATCAAAATCATCTTTGTCGCAGCTACAATAAAAAAAATTTGGTCTGACACTTTGAAATTGGTGAATTGGTTTTAATAGAAAATCCCAAGAATCAAGCAGAACTAGAGAAGCCTGGAAAATTTGAACCTAATTGGTTGGTCCATACATCACCATGATAGTATACGAATCGAGATCTTATCAGCTTTTGACTCTCGAAGGTGAACCATTGTTAGACCCTATCAATAGTCTACATCTTCACAAGTTCTACACCTAGCTTCCAAGAGCCATGTCAAAACCTTAAAAAAATTAAAAAAATTGTCACCCTGATGAAAACCTGGCAAACAATTATTTTGTTGACACCAAAAAAATTAAAAAATTAAGAAATAGTAAAGAAAAATAATTCATCCAATAGTGAAAACCACTTCGGCGGCGCTTTGGATAAGTACCATGGTGAAAACCTAGCAAACAGGTGCCATGTGTAGTCGATCTTTGCTCCATCTACCATCATTCTATCTAGTTTTTCACCCTTCACCCATAATAAATTTTCCTTCACACTTTTCATGTCATCCATAATAACACTTTTTTGTCCTTCCCATAGCCTAGAACGATTGACATTTTGCATCTTTTCACCTTCCATGTCCACCTACAATAAGGCTTATCGAATTTCACCCTTAATAAATTGGTCCTATAACCAACTTGAGGAAAGTACTTAACCCATGATGTTAATGGATCCTAGACTTGGTATTGGAGGCCATTATGTCAAAAATCCAAAAAAAAAAAAAAACAATACAAAAATCAAAACATATCAAAATCCAAAAACATCCAAATAACTTTCAAAAATCCCAATAACATAGTCAGATTCAATCATGTCAGTCAAAGTCTGGTTGAACTACGTTGCATTTGTGTGTATAACTTAGGAAAGGTCATCAATTGATGAGCCCCCAAGGCACTAGGTTAGTCCTTTAGGGTTTGTCGAGCCTAGTCAATCATGATTCAGTCCATAATAAATAAAACAAGGTCCATGTCCATTGAACTACAAGGTCTTTGTGCATTGTTACATAGGAAAATCCATCTTTGATGAGCCCCCGAGGCCCTAGGTTGGCCCCTTAGGGTTTATCAAGTCTATCATCATCCATAACATAATAAATAAGACACCTTCAAACGTAAACAATCATCTGAATCTCAACAAAGTCATGAACCAATAGACAAACTATCCAACAAGTCTTCAAACCAAATCAGTCAAAACATCAAACATCAAATTGTCAATCAATGATCTTATACAAGATGTGGTATTGGGATCATTTGTCTTATATAGGTTGTGTCCTTCCTGAAACCAAACATTGTCATATATTGATTCCATCATTTTCCTTATACAGATGGTTACATGATCGAAACTAGACTTGACATCTTATAAGACATATTTCCTCTTTTGAAAACAGGCATTGTTAATCAATCAACATGTCAATCAATTAGTCAATCAAATATCAACAAACAAACATTGGCAAACGATCTAAATGGCTATTGACTTTGTTGGTCAAATTTGTCTTCTCTTTTTATTGATTTGTTTTAGTCATGTTACTAGCAACCTCGAGGATGTACCATGAAGGATTTAGAGGAGTGATGATGTCTCATGACCTATTTTTCTTTGATTGATGTTTATTGATTGTCTTGGAAAAAAGAATGGAGCATCTTTTCTCTCAAAATGAGTCATGACATTCCTTGTCTATTCACTGTCTATTTCTGCAAGTGAATAACTTTGCACACTTTGGTCTATGTCATACCATGGTGTTTATCATCCATTTATCATATGTTAATGCCCAATGATGATTAAATGTAAAGCTTAGCATCTGTCAAGCAAAATATTAATCTTTTATTGTCTCTACTAACTCCATGCTAACATCCATGTCCTCCACACTAACATTTCTTCCATTCCACATCTTGATGTTGTCTTGTGATACATGAAAATACCCTACATACACAATCATGTTAGAAGAATATAGGCATCAACATAAATACATTACGTCATCCATATTGTATCAGCAAATGCAAAAACATAGATAGCATTTCATAGGAATCATACATGCATTTATATAAGCATCCAACATCGCAATCATATAATATTTGTTGGTATGTGGCTACTGATCATGCAAATACTGTATAGTCGTAACGTATCCTCGCCAAAAAAAATTTGTTAACACGTCAAGGTTTTCCCACTAACACGTCAAGGTTTTCCCGTTAACACGTCAAATGAAAAAAATAACTTTGTAAAACCCTAATTCTAGAAGCTTCCAAAAAAGTTTGTTATAAGCGGTTGGGATGTATGTTGCGGTATGGTATTCATGAGATTGTAATCTGTTTTGCACTGGATAATAAAATCATTGGATGGTTGATTTTTTGTGGATCTAGCCCATATTGGGTGAACCACATTAAAATTTTGTGTTGATCTCTTTTGTGTTATTCTTCATTGTTATTTTTGGGTTATTTAATTTGCATATAATTGTTAATGTTTATTGCTCCAACCTACCTAAACCCTAACAATATCATCCTGCATTCATAAAGCATCAACATGGCATACATTGGAAATAATCATTACATATACATAAGAGACTAAAGCATGCCATAATCATATCATACCATCTTGCATCCATAGTCCATTAGCATCTATCACAATTGCATATGCATTGCATTCACATTAAAATGTATAAGCATAAACCATACATAAGCACGAATCATACATTAGGCATCCATAATGCATCCATCATATGAACTCATAACTGCATAACACAATAGATCATATAGTCACCGCCAAAATCATGCATTGCATATATATAAAAAAAGTGTCACAATACAAAATCAAGATGTCCCCCAAAAATGGAGCTCATAGGCTCGATCAAAATTATAAGTGTCAAAATACATATCATAAATGAGCTCTAGTCAAAGCTACCCATGTCTCCTAACGAGGATGATCGTGGGGATGGCTATCACTCCCATCAGTCCTTTACCTATGACCCTGATGCTCTATGCCCTGAGCCTAATGGTGGCATGTCATATGGCCTCGATCTCGGATTGCTAACCTCACCACTGCTCTGTGATCTGCGCGAAGGAGACCTACTATGGTTGTGTGTACGAGGGTGCCCTCTCGGAAGCAAGTACCTGTCACTCATACAAATCCTTGTAATACCTCGCCTCCTAACCGACCTAGAATAACTGATGCCCTAGCTCACTTGCAAGACCAGTAAGGGTAGTAATGAAATCCAAACACTGTTGATTTGTCTGTTGTTTGCCTATCACTGCTAAGTCCTTTGTCCTTAAGGTGCCAACCTCTGCCTCCAAATCCTATATCCTAGCATCTGATGCATCTAGTTGAGCTTGTAAATCTACCAGCCTATAGTCCACTGACCCATCTCTGTCGTTGATCGGCACATCCTCAAAGTGCTCCTCCTCTCTTAGGACTATCTCCTATCGGACATGTCACTCTTGCTCTCTCATGTCCTACTCCAACCTCTCCTCCTCTCTGACCTCATGCTCTTCCTCTCCCATCACCACCTCCTGTTGTCCCACCTTGGGATGAGGTCCCTCCTCCTGCACTCTCTCCTCCATCTCTACCCTTAGTGCCTCCTAATCAGGCTCCTCTTTAATGGGTGAGAGCTACCTCGAGCTCTCCTCTGTCTGGCTCTCCCGCCTCTCCCTCCTCTATCGTCACCATTGTCATCGCCTCTGCCACCATCATCTCCCTGCCCTGTATCTCCTCCCCGTCCCCAGCCTCTGAATCAACCTTGTGGGCTCCTACCTCTACATATTTTTGAACTAAATTTTTTTGACACAATTCAATAAACTGCATTGTATCAAAGAGGGACAAAAAGTAGACACTAAAATTGTCCTTCATCTGTGAACACCATTTTTCCTAGTCAATCCCCTTTCTTCCCTAATAATTAAATAATTTTAATTATTTGATTATTGTCTAAAGTCATATTTCTTCTCTTAATTAAATAATTTTAATTATTTAATTAATTCATTTCTTTCTTGTATTCTTCCTTTTGATTAATTAAATAAATTATATTTATTTAATTGTCACTATTGTCCCCTTTCTTTCTATAATTAAATAATTTTTTATACAAGTTGCTGGAAAACTTCTTCTGGGATATGAGCCAGTATTTGGATACACTCAATGGGTACTCAGATGAGTCCAAATTGAGAACGGCTGCTACGTACTTGTTAGGAGATGCCAAAGTCTGGTGGAGGACCAGAGCAGAGGATGCAAAGGCAGGCAAGACGGTGGTTAAAGTGGACTGTTGGGATGAGCTCCAACAAGCTCTAAGAGATCAGTTCCGACCTGGGAACTCAGCCTGGCAGGCCAGGTTGCAACTTCTGAACTTGAAGCAAAGTGGACGGATAAGAGATTATATCAAGTCCTTCCAGACCTTGATGTTGGAAATTAAGGATATGTCTGAGGCAGACAGGTTGTTTCAGTTTATGAAGGGTCTCGCATCTTGGGCTCAGACTGAGCTCAGGCGAGCTAATGTCCAGACCGTAGCAGAAGCTATTGCAGCCGCGGATCGGCTATTAGACTTCAAACATGACTTGCAAAGGGAGACGGTCGGATCCAATTCTCAGAGGCGAGACAAGAAACCAACCCTGAAAGAGGACAAAGGAAAGTCCAAGGATAAGGAGAAGTCCACGGGGAAGACTTCCAATAACTCGAGCAAACAGTCAGGAAGTGGGTCGCAGAAGACTCAGAACTATAAGGGTTCGAAAAAGGGATCGGCTGGACCGAGGGATCAAGAGTCGAAGGTTTCCAAGAAGAGCAGTGGATGCTTCATATGTGGGAACTCGAATCATTGGGCTAAGGATTGTCCACAGAGACAGAGGCTAACGACCACAGCCCAGACCCAGGATGCGACACAGGACGAAGCGGCTTCGGCCATGGGGGTGATCCAAGGTTTGAGTGCACTGGGTGCACAAGATCAGCCGAGAGCCACGGCGGCTCAGCCCGAGAACAAGAATTGATTGTGCTATGTGGAGGTTACCTTGAATGAAAAAGGAACCATGGGTATGGTGGACTCAGGAGCCACACACAACTATATCTCTGCTAGGAGAGCAGTTGAGCTGGGGCTCAAGGTGCAACCAGGAACAAGCACCTTTAAGACCGTCAACTCACTATCTAAGAGGGTGGTTGGTATAGTGAAAAGCATTCTGATGCGAGTTTTTTATTTAATTAATTATTATTATTTTCTACTATAATTAAATAATTATTTTTAATTATTTAGTTATTCATTGGCCTTTTCTTCTATAATTAAATAAATTTTATTTATTTAATTATTTACTAATTTGGCATTTTCTTCTATAATTAAATAAATTTGATTTATTTAATTACTTACTAATTTGTCATTTTCTTCCACTTTTTAAATTAAATTATTGTTTAATTTAAAAGTCAATCTTCTCTCTTCTTCTATAATTAAATAATTGTTTTAATTATTCACTTTCCCTCCTAAATTAAATAATTTTATAATTATTTAATTTACTCCAGCAACCTTTTTTGTGCCAACTTTTTCTGTCAGTCTTATCTCTTCACATCTCATTTAATTTCCACCATTGATTAAGTTATTTTATAATTTGATTTCAATTGTCCATCCTTAACCAAGTCTTATCTTTTCCCTAATTTAGCTCTAACCCTATATCATTGCTTCTCATGCAATCTTGTCCATTGATTTTCATGTCATATTGGCTTTTAATCCTTGTCCTTCATCCAAATTTGGTTTTCTATAGAAAATACCTATCATTGTCATTTCAAGGCTAATAGCTAATAAGAGCATTCAAGCATTCAAGGAGACAAGTGCAATCTTCAATATTTTGCTATCACTATCACTAGGTTTATTATTGCATACTCAAAATTTGAGGGTAATCAAGCATATAAAGCAAGATGGAGGACAATGGAGATTAATCAAGCATAGAGATATTGATAATATTGCTTTATGTTTTATGTTTCTATGTTCATTTGTGCTTCATTATTGGTTTAGGGCTCTTAGATTTGAATTTTATTGATTCATGTCTCGTACCTTAATTTTACCCTATTCTACTTTCCAAAGTAAATTTTATCTAAGATTGATGGAATCATTTCATTTCAATTGGCTTGCTAATTAAAGTAGACAATTTTTAAGCACAAAAGAATTGAAGATGTCGAGGATGAAGTCTTTGTTTCAAAAAAGGTTTAATCTAGATTGATTGGATGATGACCTGAGGTCAACCAAATTTGCATTTTGGGTTGCTTATGGATAGGTTTGGGTTGACTAGGATGAGACTTAGATTATGGTGTTGGGTTTAGATCTTTCTTTTGGATGTAAAGGATTTGATTGGAGGTGGTTGGTGAAGTTTGGAATTTTGGATGCAAAGGGTGGTTGTTCCTAAGCTCAATGAACTGGATTTGTTGGTGTTGATTTAGTTGGTGGATAATGGATGAAGTCTAAACCTTAGAAAGAGGTATAAACATAAAAAGTCAAAGGTAATGATTATTTTGTTTTGGTTTTAGTTTCTTGCAAACTAAGCTAAAGTAAAAAAAAAATCATAAGGCTCAAAAGGATAAGCTTCCCCTTACTGGCTTAAAGCGAAGAGGGTTTATATCATATTAATACACGTAAAACACAAATGAGTCTAGAATTATTTAGGTAGATGTGTCAATCTATGTAGGCCCACAAATATACTATCTATCTATCTAGGAAATGCAAAAGCATGTACCACCTATGCACCCCTTACCTTAAAGACCAAATTCTTACGTAAAGTTAGCTATATCTCTCCACTCTGAAAGTAAAGTATGAGGTGCTTCTCAAGGCTAACCAATATCTAATGCACCACAATAAAATATTGTTGATGGTCTTAATCTAAGCTATACAAGATTCCAAAGGTATCCTCGATATACCTCAAGAGTACAAGGGGTAGTCTATGAATATCAAAGAAAGAGATGTCAAACAGTCATGACAAGAGGGTTAACCACTCTTTTCCTTCACTTCTCCAAAGTATAAAATTCCTAGGGGCTTATCCCAAATGACAAATTTTGACCTCCAAGCAATGTGTCTTTCAATTCACCCCCTACTATTTATATTCCATCAAAATGCTAGAGTTGAGTTCATCCCCTTAGTGATGAAATTTAAGGCAAGCCTCCTAAAAAGTATTTGGGAAGAAGTGTGTTTTTATGATTCTCAAAATCATGCAAACATACGAGAAAAGAGCATAGGCACCTCGCTTCTTCAGGATTAAAAAATACTAATTAATTTTTGTCCCAATCCAAGTGTGAGTTAATTTTATTCCTAATTTTTAATGTAAAAAAATACAAAGAAGACAAAGCAAACAAATTTTGGAAAAGGTCTATAATCAATGTCTTCTACAAATCGTTATGCATCAAATATGTTAGAAGTTTAATAAAAGATTCTTGGACCTATAATAAAAGTATTATAAGTTTTCAAAAATGATTCTTGGACCAACATTCTCCAATAAACACATTAGTAGTTTTCAAAGATCAAAGTCTTGGACACATGATTTGTTGCAAGGACAATGTGTTAGAAATGAAATTAAAATCCCTACAAAAATAAAACAACAAATGTCAACACAGAAAAATAAATGTCACAACAACATTCTTCATAATTTTCTATACATTTTATAAATCATTGAATTTCACTTTCATTTGTAAAGTTATGAGCATTTAAAAATTAAAAACAAAGTTTGACTTTGAAGAATTATACCTAAAAATCTTGGTAGAATCTACAAAAACTACCCAAATGTATAGCAAAGTTCATTGAGTCACCTTTTCAATGCCTTCCACATACAACTATGAGGTCCATTTTCTAGTTATAATCTCTATAAAATCTCTTCAAAAAAATGTAAAACCATAAACTCCAATCTTGTCACGTAAATTTGCTTCAAGGAGCTAGATGTGTGGGTGCTCAATTCAACAAAATAATGCTAATGTTTTTTTAATAATGAAATCAACATAGTTATTTTGCATGAAGATTCATAATGAAAATGATGAATGAGAAGATGAATTTAAATACTTTTGGAAGACCAAATGGATGGTAGAGATTAGATCAAAGATCAAGAGTTAACTAGTTGTGGAGTATGTTCAAAGAGGTGAATGAGATAGCTAAAATTGGTGAGAAAATTTGTCATTTTGAATTCATGAGAAGATAATAATGAATTTATTAATTCATTAAATAGATAATTAGATGGGGAAGTTACTATTTCAATGAAGAAGTTAATTAAAGAGGAGATAATTAGGAATTTATTTAAATGGATAGTTAGCTAATATTAATTAAATAACTATTTAATTAAATGATTAATAATGATGATAATGACAATTAATGATAACTAAATGATAATGACTAATAATAAATGATATTAAATGGTGATAATTAATTAATATTAATGATAATAATGTGGATAATTAATTATACAAGAGAAATTATTTGTATATAAAAGAACCCTTCATTTGGAGAGACTATTGCCTTTGATTCCCTTGTTTTTTTCAAGCAATTCCTCTAAAATTGGTCGTGCTCATGTCGCATACTACACTTACAAGGAATTTTCTTATAATCCAATTTTTTACTAAATGTCAAATCATTTAATTTCATAGTTATGGATTCCAAGGGACTTTCTACTAAAACTACTTCCACACAAATTCAAGCCATTAAATATTTTGTCTAAATGTTTTGCCCAAGTTTTGAAGGTGCCAATAGTATTTACACTAGCTTTGAGAACCCCTTCATGCTGGAGATGTAGAAGAAGAAAGGGTGACCTAACACAAAAAAGGCCCTACGAAAGAGTTTCTTCCATGTGATCAAAATTTTATTTCCAATGGTTAAGATATAGGCTGCAAACTCAAAAATCAAGGACAGTTCCTAAAGATCAAAATTTGTCTCCATTCTTAAAGCAAGTTGCAACAAAAAATCCTCACATGAGCATTTCCACCACTCTAGGAATCTAGTTTTGCCATTCTTTGTCTATCCATTGTTCTAGGCACCTAGGGATGACCATGCACCAATGGATTTTTCAATTATGGCCAAGTCTAAAAGGTCTACTAATAGATCTATTGTATGATGCAAAGGGATTCACCCCATAGAAACCCCCACCCAACAATACATAATCCACATATGTGCACTCTTTAACAAGTTTATGAGATACATCAACTATTCCCACATAATCCAAATATGTGTTCAGTTTATGAGACAACCTCCTTAAAAGAGCAAGGAGCCATGGGTACACCCACTCAATAAGGAATAGGGAATTGGGAAAGGTCAGGTTTGAAACTACAAAGCTATCTATAAGCCAAAAGAATTATGAGATGCATGTATTATATTTGTGACATAAATTAAATAGGTGCCTCAAGATAAATCTCTTTGACATCTTTTAGATAGATACTATTTAAGATATCTAAGTTAGTTTTAAAACACAGTTGGATGTAATGAAGTTTTTATGTGTGAGTGGCCATCAAATTCATGTTAAAAGGTTTTTGTTATCCATTCACTCTATTACAACCCCCATCAAATTCATGTTAAAAGGTTTGTGTTATCCATTCACTGCATTACAGCCCCTTGTTGTCATTGAAGTAACATCTCTCCACATAATAATTTGTTTTATGGATCTCTTTGGCATCATTTAGATAGATGTATTTAAGTATCTAAGCTAGTTTTAAAACACAATTGGATGTAATGAATGTTGTGTGTGATTGGCCATCAGATTCGTGTTAAAAGGTTTTTGTTATCCATTCACTCCATTACAACCCCTTGCTGCCATTGAAGTAACATCTCTCGACATAATAATTTGTTTTATGATGGTAATTCAAGAGACAACACACTAGCCATGAACCTAACATATAAATATATTGTCATACCAAAATAAATACTAATGAGAGCTAAAATTGCTTTACAATAGGATTTTATTTCATAAGAGAGTATACAAATACAACAATCTAGATAGGAAAGATGTATGCGTTGAATCTAAGTTCTTCCTTTGAATTTGCCTATATTATAGCTTTAGGCAGAAATTAAAATTTATTAAAAAATAATAAAGCGTTCCCATTGAGAACTCGAAGCCATACCTCCCAAAGATGAGGCTCTTGGAAGCAAAAAAAAAACCAAGTAAAAATAGCTTGGAGGCTGAAATTGAATGTAGATGGTTATTTTGCCAATGCCACTTCACGATGTCATTACTTCTTGATTGTAGTTTAAAATTCACATATTAAAGGTGTTGCAAAACCTAGGTTCTGAATAGTTTTGATACGCCCATTGGTAGCCCTGCATTCTTGGCAATGGCTACCCAGTCATCACAATGCCCCATGCATCAATGGTCTATACATCCGAAGTCCCCGTTGTTTGCAGAAAGATTATGAGATTACATATATGAACTTAAAAATAGAACTGTGTAAGGAACGAAAAGTAGAAGGGTTTTAGAGTTGACGACATTTTGTGCTTGAGACAAGATTTTGGCAGCCTTTCAAACAAAAACATTGGATGCGAGTTAAAGTTTGTATTTAGGCGGAGACGAGGAAAGTTCCAACAGGTTGACAAATGCGCACTCATTTTCTGACAAGTCTGTTATGGAAATCAAAGCATGTCATCGATGCATGGTGCATCACGATGCTGGATAGCCATTGCCAAAGGTGGTTTAATCATAGTAGAAGCAAAACTAGGCTTTTGACTAAGTTATATATCTAGTGATCAATTATGCATGTGTAGATTACAGACTGTAAAGTACAACAAAGACTAATCAATTCTGACTACACCAAGCACAACTTACATAACCATGTGATGACTAAATATTTGAATAAACACATTTCCTAACTGTAGATCACATGAAAGGCAATGCACAAGGTAGCGGCTAGATCCCAGCACTTCATGTCTTTGAGATGTCTAGGGCATCTCGACATGGAAGGAACACTAGAGACATGGCATTAACTTTATTTCTCCAGTCCCTTTAAATGATACATGAAATTGGGAAACATGAAATGACAACAACGCACATTTATATTATTGTTGATGTGTTTAACAAGCATAGCCATACACATCACAGATCCTGACCAGCATGCTTTGATTTAGCTGAAAAACATCCTGTATTGGCCACCCCACATATCTCCAATACCTGGCCCCATCCTTATGTGACGGTGCATTTCATAAAATATGGGAGCAACAATACATATACAAAACATTTCAAATTATTTGTAGGAATTATACAAAAATAGTGTGCTTAGAAACCAATTGCCTTCCAGGAAAGATGGAGCCCAAACAAATGATTATCAAAGAACAATTGATTTCCTTGAAAGGAAAAAATTAGATGATACTAGATCCTTTCGGAGAAAATTGACTTCTCACTGCAATGAAGAAACATTTCCAAATTACTTTGCTAAAACAAAACAACCAGCTACTGAATATTAAGAAATAACCTGTACAGATCATGTCATCTTTCATAAGATGAAAAAGCACTTACATACAAAATCATCCAAGGGCTTTCCAAGAAAAAATAACAGCACATTACGGAACATTACAAGTTATGTGCCTTCCAGGTAAGATGTAGCCAAACCAAATGATCTTTTGCAAAAGAACAATAGATTTCCTTGAATCACTAGATGATGCCAAATCAACTGGAAGCAAGTTGACTTCCTTGACTGCAATGATAAAACATTTCAAAATTAATTTGCTAAAAGAACACAATCTACTACAGCTTATGAAGAAATAACCTCTACGGATCATATCATCTTTAATGAAACAAACACACTTCTCATAAAATCACCTGAGGGCTTTCCGAAACAAATAATATTGAAATGGTGATTGTGTACTTGATTCAATCAAGAACTGTGACAGGAAGTGATTATCTCCTCCAACGGGACAATTAGCTATTATAGATCTCATCAGGAGACTCAACATGCTTAAATATTAATGATACAGTAAGGAACTATCTTATATCACCAGGATATAGAATTTTATAATTAATCATCAGCCATACGAGCTTCAGCAGCAGCAATCTCTGAGTCTACCAATGTAATCAAATGCTGACCAACATGTTTTGCTACAGATATCATAGCAAGAACAACACTTGGATCAAGTCCTGCACCCCCTCGTTTGGTTAGTCCACATACACGACCCAGTTTGTTAATAGATACTGAAACTGCTGAGCTCATTTGAGATTCCTCTTCTAAAGTTGCGTCCACTATATAGGCCATTCCAACCTACAAGAAGTTCAACACATGAAGGACTTTGCAGTGAATGAAAACAAGTTCAGAAATGAAAGAATCCCATATTGTGCAAGAATTCAGTGATCATTCTCTTAATATCAACACTTAATGTGGAACAATAATTGATGCTTTGGAAACTATTAATGAAAGGCTTAAATTTATGGTCAGTTATACTATACCTAGACAATTCTTAATTAATCCTCCTGGACTTTACAAAAAGGCTTAAATTTCTGTTAACTTATACTATCCCTACACAACTATTAATAAATCCTGGATTAAACAAACCTCAAGAAAGATCACTTCTAGAGCTGAAAGTAATATGAGAGGCTAGCTTGACAATATTTGATGAATTTGATATCTACTTTGAGTACTACTTATCTAGACTGCACATATAAATCACAAATAGATTTTCATCAGTTGTTTAGTGCAAAAAAACATTTGAAGAGATGTTTAGAGTAATATTTTCAGGTCAACATCAATGCTGGTGACCTGAAAAGCCTTTGTCTTATCTGATCTTCAGGAAACAGGCCCTCATTAACTGCAGGAGTTACTGTTCCCCCTATCAATATCAAAGTGATATCCATGCAAAAGTTAACTCAATTATAATGTTACTTTTCTCATTGGGTCATTGACAAACAGTGCCATTATACTTGATATGGTGCATTTCCAGGCAGCCTGTAATTTTCTGCACGAAAGCATGGATTTAAGTTTTATCCACACCCTTTTCTTGATTGATTGCAAAATGTTATAATCAACAACCCATTGGAAAAAGAAAAGAAAATTATAGCTGGAGATAATAAGAAGAGATTCTCTGATTGAGAGAACATCAAAACAACCTCATGACTGATACTTGAAAGCATAGATGAAAAACTTGCCAAAAACTTGGTGAGTTGCAAAAAACTTCGCCGAGTTTTTGAGCCATTTACTCACCAGAAAAACTCGCCAAGATTTTGTCGAGTTTTTGCAAAAAACATGCTCGATCAGAACAAAAACCCACGCGACCATGAAAAGGTCCTTTTAACTTGTTTTTTTCACTCTTTCATTTGCTCTGCTTCAGCAAAAACACTCTCCCTACCATTTTGCACCTATTTACAATGATTTTGCATTGAAGAGACGAGATTTGAAGGGGATTTTCATCGAATTTCAAAGGCCAATTGGATTTCCAGATAGATTTTCTGATTTTTCTTATTCTTTCTTTTTTTTTTAATTTTTTCCTCATTTTTGCTGATTTTTTGTTTAAAAAACATCATGAATGTAGTATAAAAAGGATTAAAATACATTTATATTGATCAAAAAAAGATTTAGATTCATCAAAATAAGATTTTTTGACGTATCTTTTTACATATTTTTCTGATTTTTTCTTTTTTTTTTTATTTTTTTCAAACCCTAGTTATTTTTTTTATTTGAATCCTCTTTTTTGTTGGAGAACATGTTTAGAATCTTAGATTACTAATTTAAAGTAATTTTCTGATTTTTTCATTGTTCTCACATTTTTTTCAAACCCTAGTTTTTTTTTTTTAATCCATTTTTTTGAAGAAAATGTTTACAATATTAGATTAGATTAGAATTTTACTAATTTAAAGTAATCTAATTTAGGTTGTTTTTAAATTTTCTATTAAAAAACTCACAAGTTGTGCTTTCACTTTGTGTGTGTAGGTTAATTGATAATGGCAAATAGAGAAGCTTTTGCATCCATTTTAGCCTCAGGCTCTACCCCATCCATGCCCCCATCATCATTTGTAGGCACTTGTCCTCTAGGAGCTAGAGATCCTGCTTGGAAATATGCTTATCAAAGACCCAAACCTGGCTCAGTTTTTTGCATTAAATGCGAAAAAGCATTACGTGGAAGCATCAATCGCCTCAAATACCACCTTGCAGACATCACTCATCATGATGCTAAGCCTTAACACCACAGAAAAAATAAAAAGACAAACGAATCCCATACTTGCAGCTGCAGAAGAAAAAAAATTGCAAAAAGAGAGGTTAAAGTAGCAATGCAAGCAACCGTAGCTTCTTCTCAAGGTGCTCCAGTCAACCTTGAGTCGGATGATGATGTAGTTCAAGGCATAGTGGGCTCTCTTCATGGTCCACGTATGCGAAGGCAACCCACCACCACCACAAGCCCTTCATCTACCTCTAGTAGAGCACCAGGATTAGCACCTACACGCATGCATGATTTTTTGTGCCTAGAAACACACCTGGAGCACAACCTTCCTTAGAGGCAACTGGCTTGAATAGGAAGGTGCATGAGTAGGCAGACATTGCTTGTGCGGATTTTTGGTATTTCAACAACATCCCTTTCAATGTGGCAAGTTCTCCTTACTGGCACAATTTGGTTACCGCATTGACAGTTGCAAGAAAAGGCTACAAGGCACCTTCTCGCACAAACTTGAGTGGGAGGTTAGTTAAACTTAATTTAATTTTTTTGATAAATTTATGTTCTTTAATTTATAGCAATTTATGATGAATTTAAGCTATTTTTATGTTTACAAATTAAAATTGTGTACTTAATTTCACTTTGTACTTGTAAGTTGCTTAATAATGCAATTGAAAGGGAAAGGGCAGCGGTAGAAGAACAAAGAGAATGGAAAAAATATGGCTGCACTATTCTTTCTGATGGGTGGACAGATGGTAAAAACTACACCATCATTAATTTTTTGGTAGCTTGCAAAAATGAGGTGGTGTTCTTGAAATCAATGGATGTCTCCAACACAGTGAAAAGTGCAAAAAATTTGGCTCAAATGTTGGAGCAAGTTTGTGAAATATTCCAAACCAATTTTTTCAATTTTTTGAATGCAATTACAAAGCAATTCAACACACACCCGTTAGGGTTAGCTCTAAAAACCAAATATGTGGAATACAACTCTAACCAAGGATGTACACTAGGATCCCGAGTTGGGCAAGGTGTGAGCATATGGTCAGAGGATCTTTAAGTACTGCTGAACTGAGTAACTCTAACCAAGAATGTGTCCAAGGTGGACGAACATATGGTCTGAGGGTCCCTACAAATTACAATACTAAAAGTAAACTCGACGCCAAGGATGTGCTTTCCAACCCAGCGCGGGAATGGAGCTACCATATGGTAGAGATACTAAGAACTACAATGCAATTCAAATCATAAAATAGGCGGCAAGCCAACCTCTTCCACTTATTCAGCGGGTATTACAAAAGCATGAAGAGATAGATTAAGAAGTGCTGACAGTACTACTGTTCAGCTTACAAAGTAATAGAGAGTGCCTGCAAGAACAAGGATTAGAAGCTCTCCAATGCTGCAATAATGAACTAAGATCTCTCCAAAGCCCAATAGACTTTCCAGTCACAAACCCTTCACCAAAATGCATTTACCTAAATCTGATATGACAGAACATGGACTGAAAATGCATAACCAGCAACACAGAACCCTACTAAAATGCTTGCAACTCACACTAGACTCACCCGAATGACTCCAAATAAAATGCATTAGCTCCCTAGAATGATGGCGCCCAAGTAAGAACCATAAAACTGACCCAAATTGCTGTATATTTTTTGGCACGAATTTCAAGAAGAATCAGAATGGTACGGCCCTTCATGGGGGGCGACTTAGCTTCTATAAAATTCAATACTTGATAATAAAATCTGCAAATTTTTCAAGAGGGGCGCCCTTGTCAATGAGATGCAATGAAACAATACCCAGAATGAGATTATTTTTTATTTTCTGATGTATGAGCAAAAACAACATTCAGCTATACTGAATCAGCAACTCCAGAATTTTACTAAAATGCAAGAAACTGAACCACAGATGTAAACAATTGCTACAATGCAAATCTCACTACAAAAATCCACTCAACTACAAGCTAACATCTCCACTAGTTGCTATCTTTCAAGCAAGAAGTCAAGCCAAGGCTAGGAGGCATACATTCCTTGAAGCAATCTCAATACCATTTCGGCAGCATAACATTATTGAAGTCATAAGATGTCCCACTGAAGAGCAAAGGCCTCATTTTATAAGCTTGGGAAGAATCTTCTAGAAGCATCAAGAGGGCGCCCAAATTTTCAAATTTGAATTCTTCTTATTTCCCTCCTTGGATGGCGTCCCATTCTCAAAGCTATATTTTGACTTTTAAAATAAGTTCCTCCTCAAAGTTGGCATCCCTTTTCCAAGCATGATTTTAGACCTTATGGAAATATTAAATTACCTCCTATGAGGCGTCCACCCTTGAAGTCCCTTTTTTTAAAAACAACTTGAAGTGATGCAACTAGGCCAAGGGGTCAACATTAAAATATAACATTATTTAATTCAACTTGACTTATCTCTCCAAAATGCATCCCAAGGCCAAGAATGAACAAACCAACTGAACTGGCTAGAGAAGAGAGCCATCTACACTGAAAACCACAGGACCACTGCCAGAAATAGAATTTACTAAAATTAGTAAATTCCTGAAGGTGCTCAGATCGCACTGCAAGTCATACCACTGCGAAGCTCTCTAAAAACCCAGAAAGAATCCACAATCCAATCTCCAAATTTCGAGCAACAACAACCTCCAAAACAGGAAACCCTAATTTTACCCTTCGAGTAGCCTATTGGTCTCCGGAATAGGCCAACGGTCAACTGAATTGATCACGCTTGAGAAGGGGACATTACAATTTGCATGGAGGTTGGGATTGAAAATGTGGTGCAAATCATAACTGACAATGCAGCAACAGCATATGTGGCAGCAGGTAGAATCCTCCAAGATAAACACCACACAATTTTTTGGACACCTTGTGCCATACATGTCCTTAACCGTCTTTTGGAGGACATAGGCAAACTAGATTGGGTCACACCGATTGTAGAGGATGCAAGGAGGATCACTAAATTTATCTACAATCAACCTTGGGTTCTTCACTTGATGAGGGATCACACCCAAGGGAAAGAGTTTGTGAGATCCGATGTGACAAGGTTTGCAACGATTTTCTTAATCGTTGCAAAGCATTCTTGGTTCATTGACGGCTTTGAAACAAATGTTTGTGAGTCAAGCATGGCTAGACTCAACTTATTCAAAGAAGCCAAAAGGAGAGAGGGTTGCATGCATTGTCTTCAACAACCTATTTGCACAAAGAGCTATGGAGGTTGTGAAGGTAACTTCAAAACTTTGAATTTAAATTCAAATTGAATATTTATTTTTTAATGTCTTTCATTGTAAATTTGTAACTCTAAATCTTTTAGCATTTTTATATTGTAGGTGTCGGAGCCCTTGGTTAGAGTTCTCCGCTTGGTAGATGGGGATAAAACCCCAATGGGGTATCTTTATGAGGCCATGGATAGGGCCAAGGAGGCTATAAGAAATTATTATAGGGGGGACAGACTCAAATTTGATCCCATTTGGGAGATTATTGACAAAAGGTGGAACCATCAACTCCACCAACCCATCCATGCAACAGGGTACTTCTTGAACCCCTGTTTCTTCCATTCAGGCACCTACTCAGATCCTACTGGAGAGGTTATGGAGGGCCTCACTACTGGAATTCAGAGGATGACACCCCAACCTGAGGTGGTAGACCTCATTGTTAATGAATTGCAAAATTATATGGAAAAAAGGGGTGCACTCTTTTCTTCAGACCTGGCAAAGAGAGCAATACGCAATTAGTCACCAGGTATAAATTTTGAAATTTACAAGTTACAACTATTGATAATTTGATAATTTGATAAAATATGTTAGAATATTTTGTCATTGATGTCAAGGTTGAGCAAGTTGCTTGTGTGCTTGATCTACCTGCCTGTGTGTTGAGTTGCCTACATGTCTGCTTCAGCTACTTGTATGTCTGGTTGAGCTACTTGAGTTGCCTGTGTGTGTGGTTGAGTTGGGTGTGTGTCTGCATAAGCTTCTTGTTTTCCTACATACGTGCCACATCATCAACTGTGCCACATCATCTTTGAATGGTCAAATGGGCATTTTATTGAATCAATGGTTTATGTCTTATAAATTTTATGGGACTTATATTATTTTTTAATGAGGCGGCTTTGTAAAGTGAAATTGCATTCTTTGAGATATGGCCTCAAACTTTGTAACACCTATATTAATGGATGTTGTCGTTTCATTTTGGTGGAAGAGTTTATGAGATTTTAAATGGTTTACAAAATGATTTTGGAACAGCTCCTTTCAAAAATATTGACGGCTTCAGCTTCAGCAAATTTAATTATATGTGGTGGCCTTTGCTTGATTATTATTCTCTCCTTCTCTATTTTTGGTGGTGGCTCGATAGTTTTGCTTTTACCTCTGACGACTCACCTGACAAGTTTTTCCCTGGTCGTCTATTTTAAAACGACACGTTTTCAACTTATGAAGCGGCTTATATTTTATGGTCTCAGATATTTTGCAGCGATGGCTTCATTAAAAATCACATTTGATTTCCTGTAGCGTACTCTATGTTTGGTGCGATAAACTTTGTGAAGGAGTGAATATTTATGGGAGACATTTCATGTGAATTTAATGTTTTTTGCTTGACGCAAACTTGAGGCAGTTAATTATGGCATGATCTATTCTAGTATGAGGCAACTTCAAAATTCTTATATTGTGCAAATAAATTGAGCGATATGTCAGGTGAATTCCATAATTCATGGCTGAGCGACATATCTAAAGAAATGATTGGACGGCTCTTCTATTGTTAGAATTTGCTTCTGATTTCTTTTTGCGGGAGCTCTGTACAGGTGTTAGAGGTGAAAAATTAGAGAAATAGACATACTAAGAAAATCATGAACTGTGAAGCATACAAGGAGGTCATGTGACTTTCTTGTGCCTGTGAGAGGAGAATTTGAGTGCGGTGTGTGTTGACGGGTGCAATACCTTTTGAGTGGCTTTGTGTGGGTGCTTACGGGCTGAGTGTTAAGATATTCATGCTTTGATTCTTTTGGAGGCTTGAGGTGATAATGTGTGATGCAGTGAATTATATACATCATTGTTTACTTATTTCATGAGGTTCGGGCTGTGTAAGAAGTGACGTCGGTTTTATTCACAAACAGGGTAATGGGGTGTTAAGTGTGAAGTTGGAGCAATGGGTTAAGCTTTTGCTGTATCATGGGTATAAGAAGTTGATATATTTCTTGGAGACCATTCCTTTGATGTGTGTGGGAGTCAGAGATTAGTTTCATGCTTTTGGCACGGACTGTGTAAGAGAATTAAGCATGAAATGAGTGTGTGATTTTCATACTTTCAGCAAATTGTAGTAGGTCTTCTGTGTGAAACTTCTTCATCGCTCTTCTATCTATCGTGCTGTATATTTTTTTTAAAAAGGGAGGTTATGATCTGTGCGCCTGGTATGATACAGTGGAGTCTGCTTCAGAATTAAAGAGGTTTTGTTTTCATGATCCTTGAGATATCCTTTTGAAGCAATGTGATAATCTGAGAAGGGGCAGAGACGAGCATGTGTCAGTTTTTGGGTGCATTATAGTTCAATATCACATATGAAGTTTTGAGTATGAGCTTAAGTTTTTTGGTGCTGCTGATCTTGGTCGCTTGATGGAAACAAATGGAGTTTGTGAAGAAAGTGTTTGCTGTTCAGTCAAGTTAGTTTTTGCATTTCCTGAGCATTGGACAGCGTGTTTACAAGTTTGAGCCTCACTGTTCAAGTGTAGGCAACGTTTGAAATTCAGTATAAAAGTTCATGTTTCAGAACTTTGGAGTTGCTGCTTCAGCCACTAAAGTTGGTGCTTTGGTGTTTTCGGAGTTGGTGCTTCTCTCGGTGGGTTGGTGCTCACCTATGTAATCAGGGTCGGTGCCCTTTGGAGATAAATAAAAGCAATATTTTGTTGTGGTTTTTTACCCGAAAGGGTTTTCCACGTAATCCTGGTGTTTGTCTTGTTTATGGTGTTTTCTGATGCTCTTAATGATCTGATTTCTGATTTACATGATTAATCTGAGTTTAAAGTTTTAAAAGTACTTGAAATACTGATTCAGCCGCCCCCTCTACCCTCCCCCCTCAGTATTTCTTGTGTGCTCTTCACTTCTTGAACCCTTATTTCTTCCATTCAGGCACCTACTCAAATCCTACTGGAGAGGTTATGGAGGGCCTCACTACTTGCATTCAGAGGATGACACCCCAGCCTGAGGTGGCAGACCTCATTGTTAATGAATTGCAAAATTATAGAGAAAAAAGGGGTGCACTCTTTTCTTCGACCTGGCAAAGAGAGCAATAAACAATTAGTCACCAGGTATAAATTTTGAAATTTACAAAGTTACAAGTTACAACTATTGATAATTTGATAATTTGATAAAATATGTTTTGAACTTTTGACTTTCCTTTCTAAGTTTCTAACTCGTAATTTTATTTTTGTAGATGTTTGGTGGACAAATTGGGGTGAAAATACCCCAAATCTCCAAAGATTTGCCCTCCATGTCTTATGCCAGCCTTGTAGTTCGTCCAATTGTGAGCGCAATTGGAGCTTGTTTGAGGCCATCCAAACGAAGAAGAGGAACAAACTAGCTCAAAAATGCCTCAATGACCTTGTCTATGTGCAATATAATCTTCGGTTGCACACAAGAAAGGTAGAGGAAATATCAGATAATCCAATTGATTTGGATGAGATAGATCCTTACAGTGATTGGACAGAGCGAGATGAGCAACCTCCATTGTTTTCCAAGGATGATATCTACAATTTAGAGCGACAGGCAATGGAGGAGGGGGCTGGATTTGGATTCTCATTGGATGACATTGAGGATGAACCTAAGGAGAAGTCATTGCCAGTGCCACTAGCAGCAGCATCTACATCTAGGACGGAGGTTGAGGAGCCACAGCAGAGTCCTACGAGTACACCCTCTCCCCTAGTGAGAACTAGACAACAGAAGAGGAAGATGTAAATTTGTAAAAACTGAAATATATTAATGTAGTATTTACTTTCAGTTTTACAAAAACAATTTGCTATTTTCATTTTGTTTCAGACTATCAATATCAGCGCATTCCACATGAGGATGCCATTTTGTATCTAATTTGCTTTCAAATCAATCAAATACAACTAGACTCAGCTTGTTTCTTCTATGTACTCATTTATTGACTCGTTGGATGCATCTTATCATTGAATTTTGCAAAAAAAATACATTTATAATGAAATTTAAGCAATTTTTTAAGTTGCCGAATTTTTTGCCAAGTTGAGTTTTTTGGGCTTGGCGAGTTTTTCAATTTGGCAAGTTTTTCAACTATGCTTGAAAGAGCCAACTTCCAGCAAAACAAAAACAGAAAAGCATAGTTCCATTGGAATTTGGCATATTACTTTTCTGTAATGAAAAGTGTATGAAAAATACTTTAATGCTATTTACTGCATTTTGAAATACAATGCCAATATTTATGTAACTACAGATTGTCAATACTAAGTATTTTCAGAAAGAATTATTTACCTTGGTTATAGTCACTATGACTGGAACTCCAGATGTATCCAGATGTGAAAATTCATCATCACTGATATCAACATCTTGCTGATCAGGTGAGGCACCAGGCACTACTTCAACCTTTGGAATACAAGTATTACTCAAGGCCGCCTGTTGATACAGAGAGCAAACATGCAATTTAACAGGAAACACTTAATATAAGGGCTTCAATTTTCTTCAAAATTACAGAACTTTTTACCAATGAAAGGTAAATAGTGCATTCATAACAGTTTTAAGATGTAAAACAGACTAGGAAGATCTACATAAGTCTCATTAATAAAGAATATGGACTATCATAAAAAAGTATTTAATAAGGAGCACAGCTACAATTGGCTTTGATTCTTCTGAAATTCTAGAGCAATATGCTTGCCAGAAGAATGGTCAAGGTTGATATACAAATAATACACTTGCCAGTCAACAAATTTCAACTTTAGAAAAAAAAAAAAAAATTAACACAGCTGTCTATAAGCAAAAAAATTAATTATAACTAAGATTAATGCAAATAACCTGCAAACCTTAAAGAAACAACATGAAAGCTAAAATGCATATGAATTACTGGCAAGCTAGTTTGATGAAAACCATTAATTTAACAGCAGTATCTACACATAACAAAAAAACTCCTATCTTATTTCGTCTATGATTTCCCAGCTGAGATCGTAAGTACTGAAATCTGAAATGAAACATCTACATAGCTGTCCAAAGTCACATTTAAACTAGCTGATGTAGCATAAAAATGGTCATCACTTGTCTTAGGTCTATGCAGCAGCTGCAGCGATTGCACAAGATGTTGATGAGCAAAGGGTTGAGTAAAGATAGATTTGAGCACTTTGATATCAGCTATAGACACAAATAGAAGCAGAATTTCTGATGCTTTCTCTGTAGCTTACCCTATATTTAAAGCATTTGCAGTGAAAGCTCCTGTATCTACCTACATATATATTCTCCAAAAGTAAAACTAAAGGTGATGCTTGTAAACTGACCTTGCACAGCATCCAAGTTCTGATAGAAACTTGCAATGGTAAGAAATTGAGAACACAAATGTGAAATCCCAAACAAAGGGATAGCTAAAAGATATATTGGTGGCCACAGGAACCTATATTTGAGATCCTTGTGCAAAACCAAATGCAAAAGGATGAGAAACAGAGTTTTAAGTAGCATGGCCAACCCAATTTATCAGTGGTGTTGCTGGAGGAGACTTGATTCCCTTCTTTATCTTTACATCTAACAATTTTTAACTTCACATGATATTAGCACCTTCAACTATTATCTTTAATATTCCAATAAAACCTTTGGCAGGTATTAAAACCTCCACTTCTTCAGAACAGTTTACAAGTAGAAACAATGGCAGGACCTGAAAGCTAACATAGTCTAGCAACATCACCATTCCACCTCCATCACACTAGGGCATGACAGTGTCTGAATAACACACCGTCACTTATCCCACTAAAGCTGGTTAGCAAGCCATTTAATTCTTAGTTTTTAATTTATTTTTCTGAAACTTCATTTCCAAATTACATCTTTTTATACTTTCCAACCTTAACTTTAATATTAATCTGCCTCTCTATGGTCTATCAAGCTGGGCTAACTGTTTGTATAAAGCATGGCCAAGCAAAAGGCCTGGGATCGAGCCCCTTCTGTGCATATTCTAAGGTAAGGCACTCAATCTGCATAAGTTTCAGTCACCTCTTGGGCAGCTAAAGGCTGACAACTGGGTCTCACATCTCTTCAGTGAAATAATGGGGAAAATTGAAATATAAACAGCTTATTCGAGAGAGAACCCAATGCTCTCTAAACCAAGGGATGATTTTGATCAAGCTCTTGCGGGAGAGCAATTTATGATTTATTCCTGTAGTACTTGGCAATGTTAGTTTGACCATTGATGTATTTTGAAAAGGGGATATAGATAATAATTTATGAACATGAGATATTTTTATTAAGTGGTGTGATGTTTATTTTATTGATTTTTGTGCTGATTATGCACAAACTATTGAATTTTTTTTTTATGGCCCCCACAAAACCAGCATTTTCTGTACCCAAACCTGTATCAGTTTTCATTACCTAGTAAAATTGGATTTTAGGTGGAAACAAGGGAAAAGAAAAGTCAAGAAAAAATTACAAACAGCTTAAATACTTTGGATCTCTGCCATGACATGATTAGAATAATTGCAAAGAACTTGGAGTGCCCACCAAATGAAACTTTTGAGATTTTGCTTCCAATCAACAACTTAATTTGACAAAAAATGTAGAAAACACTTATATGACTTTTTTTTTTTTCAATTTGTGAGTCTGGATGTTAACCAGACCCAGCCAGTGGAGGCGGAGCCACAAACAGGAAAACCCATCCCCAGCATTAACAAATTGTTCAAACCCTCTAAGCACAGGGGTCCGGCAGGGTCACAAAGCCCATGAGCTCAATGGCACAACAGGGGTTTGAACCTGAGCGGCAGCAATAACAGCACCACACCTTAACTATCACACCAGGCCCTTAGTAGCAACACTTCTTTGATCTTATCTTAAATTCAACTTGATATAAAATTGACTTTATACATTGTTCTCAGGTCAAATTAATTCTCCAACTTTTTATTTGTTCTCAATGAATAGCAGTTCCACTGAACATCTCGAATGATTTTAGATGGAATTTTCAGATCTTTTGTGTAGTTATTTACGTAGTAGAACCAGAAGTTCCAACTAAAATGCATTGTTAATAAAAAAAAATCTAGTCCATAATCAAATATCTCTGTTTTTCTTATTTTCTTCTGTAGAGGATATACCAAAGTCCTTTTCCATCATACTCTCCAAGCTTTGGAGAACTTGCTAGGTATTGGCAAGTTTTGACAAGCTGAAATTGACCAAGTCTCATTCACATCAAGTTGACTCTGCTCACAAAGTAATCTGAACCAACCACCATTGGTTGCAACACATCACCAACTACCCATTGACATTGTTACAGCACATAATTCCCATTCCTACTTGATGTCAGGTACAGACAAACCCAACCAAGACAAAGTCTCTCATGCCATGTTGATGGAAAATGACAATTCCTCTCAGATTCCATTAAAAATTTACAGATTTATGAATAGGTATAGTCTAGAATTCTTAATAACAGTTCAGAAAAGTTCTTCCGTGATTTCATTGATCAGTGTCTGGGTTTTGTCCTGGTACTCAGATTATTATTTCAAATAACAATATAAATAGTTTCAGATTCTACAAAATTGAAACCCTCATTTTTGTGTATTGTCCCATGAACTGCCTCCAGGCTCCAGATAACCATCTCCACTCTCTCATCTCCTAATATAGAATATGAGTATACCACTTTTCATTATCCCTGATTTTAAAAATGGCATAAATGTCTTTGTACGTATACCCTATTTCCAATGGATTATGCTTCTTGGCCATGACAAGTCAAACACAAGTCAACAACTCATCAAGAGTCCTATAACTATAACATTCATATTTAAAAATGGCATAAATGTCTTTGTACATATACCCTTTTCATTATTCCTGTAGAATATGAGCATAAAACTCCATTATTTCTGTAGAATATGAGCATAAAAACTTTTCATTATTCCTGATTTTAAAAACTGCATAAATGTCTCTGTACATATACCCTATTTGACCATTTCCAGTGGATTATGCTTTGTGGCCATAACAAGTCAAACACAACTCATCAAGAGTCCTATAACTAGAACATTCATATTCATCTGCTCCACAACTTGATGGGTTGAAGTCTATTTTAGTTTGGGTGTTGAGTGGATATAACATCATGTAAAAAATAGAATAAGTTAAGAGTTAATTGGTTTTTGGTGAGACATTTTGGGATCAACCTTGCCATACATAATAAGCTTTTTTTGGTATAAATTTGCTCTTTGTGATTTCTGTTACCATGCATTTCTTGCAAATTTTTAATAATGCACTCCTACAAGTACAAAATAAATTTATATTATATTTATGATAATATTTATCACAAGTGAGCAAAGTAAAAAATATGCAATTCCATACAAATTACTAAGTGTTGGAGTTTGAAATCTTTTCTAGGACCTTCTAATGTTTTATTTTATGTATTTTAGGCTAACTGCCTTATTTAGGTCAGCCTCCTTCAGATATGTGTCAGGTCAGCCTGCTTTAATTTATATATTGGATGTGGTTTATATATACACCCAAACTGATTGTTTTATCATCAAATTTTATTAAGTGTTATAACCTATAAGCACCATCACATGCTTTCATCTCCTTTGTCACATTGTTCTAGTTGTGTTCAAGCTTAGTCTCTTCATTGCTAAGGGTGCATACCTGCTAATTTCTACATGGTATCAACGACGGCAGGACTTTCTTTCAAGGGATCACAATCAAAAGAGTATTTCAAAGGAAATCCTAAGTTTCAATAATCATGCGTACCTTGCAAACTGTTGTGATTTTCTAGTGATTTTTTAAAAGCAATTGGAGATCCACATAAGGGAGCTACAGTTCAAATTTCAGCTTTTATTTATTGTTTTGTTATTGCTCTTTTAAGGTTTTTTCATAAATTCAATCTACAAGCCACAATTTTTAGAATTTATCCGATTCCTTTACACTTTTGGAAAGCTCAAGAAAAAGTACTTTAAATATATCATATTGGCAAGGAATAATTCAACTACATCATTACATGAGAAATAACCTCAAAAACAAGCCATGATGTCATATGACATAGCGTTCATACATGAGATAATGTGATACAATAGTTGACTTAGGCAATCCATGGCCAACATGTCATAATAATACAATAAAAGTACAAGTAATGTACCTATACACTAGAATCATTCACAATTTAATAGATGTACAATCTGAAAGTACATTATGCAAATAACAAGTCAATAATAATGTGGAGATATAAATAATAAGGTCTCCGACTGCCATTGACCCTCATAGTCATCTACAAGTCGAGACAAGAACAAGTTTTTTGGGATATCTTCTTTAAACTTTTGGATTTGAAGCCAACTTCATTCTAAAATCTTCTAGTCATTTTTTTGTCAAAGGCAACTCATCCAAGTACTCCTACATGCTCTCTGCCCAACACTGCAAGTAAGATCATCAAAGATCTAATATCCAAGGACCAGATCACCTACTATGAGACATTTGCTCAAATAGCAGGCATTAATAATGTTCATGTGCTTCTCTCTTTAAAAATATCCTTCAAGTGGGAGGTTCGTTAGATGGATGGCAAGAATGCATTTCTTCATAAAGATTTGAAAGAGATACTTATGTAACAGCCTCTTGATTTTCAAAAGGAAAATGATCTTCCACTTGTGTTTTGACTTAAGAGATCCCTTGATTGGGTTAAGCAAGCCCCTCATGAATGATATGAAAAGATATGTCACTTCTTTATTTCAGAAGACTTTGTGCATTGCAAAGGAGATTAGGATCACTCTATTCTTCATCAGTACAATCATCTTTTGATCATTGTTCTCTATGTTGATGACATGATTAATACTAGGATATAACATCCATCATCCAAGACATGAAGGCTGGGCTTCATGCCTCCTTTGAGATGTCTGACACAGGACTTCATTATTTCTTGGGGATTAAGACTTGGGAACTTGTTCCTCATCCCAAGGAACAAAATATTATTGGTTGCAAATAGATATACAAGACAAAGTTTACAGATGATGGCTATTGATAAGCATAAGACATGCCTTATTGTTAAAGGATTTCTTAGAAAGGGGCTAAAGTTGATTTCCAGCATGTGTCCTCAATGGCTTAGTTGGGAGACATCTTCCCCAAGTGCTTCCCAAGGGCTCATTTCTTCATCTTCAATCTTTGATCAGCCATTATAAGTCTCCTTCAAGGAGGGACATTCCACAATAGTGTCAATGATCCAGCTCTCTAGTCAAGCTTAAGGGGGGACATTGAAGTTTGCATTCTTGTCCAAGATCTTATGTTTTCTTTCATGCAGTTTATGCTAAGTACCTTATTTAGGTTGGCCTCATTTGCATATGTACTAGGCCAGCCTCCTTTGATATACCTATTGGATTTGTATATAGACACAGCCAAATCCATTGTTTTATGATTTTATCAACTTTTATTATGAGTGTTATAGCCTATAGGCACCATCACATGTTTGCACCTCCTTTTTTTTAATGTGCCCTTTGAAACTAAACCAAGAATAACCCAACGTCCATCATTTTCCGTGGGGCTTGGGGACTATTTGGGAGATTCAAAGATTTAAGTTTGTGACAAATGATTTAAAGATGCCATCGGAAACATCCATTTGCAAGAATATTAAATCCCCCAATAAAGGAAATGCTTGGAGGTTAATAAAAATGTAGTAATTCGCATAAGCAGTCCACAAAAAAGGAGAAGCCACCACATAAGAATAATAAAGCAGATTGTGGGTAGCCAAATGAAGAATTCCTTTGGATTACGAAGGCAAGTAGGGTACATATCAACTTTATGGTGTAATATCCACTGGAAACAATGTACACATGGTACTCAACGTAAACACTAAGTTCAGCTGCTCAGTGAAGACATATAAATTAATGCAAGGAAAAGGAAGTGCACAGCCAACAATCATATTAGTGTTAAATAATATTATAAAATGGAAATATAATTAAAGGTTATTTTTAATCAAAGGGCATTTGAAGAGGTGGGTCTATTGGGGGAAAGTTCTATTTAAGGGAGGCCAAGAAAGGAGAAAGGAACATATGGAGAAACATTTTATTATTTGGTTTTACTCCTTATGGCACATGGAACTTTAATTCATTTAACCTGAGGACAAAAACCCTCTAGGTCTGGAATTGGAGGACGAAAACCTACAATTTCTTAGATTGATTTCACACAGAAATCACCATTGTGCAAACTTGATTAATTTTAGTTTGAATTAATTTTCCCTTCAACTAAATTCAAGAAATATTACAGTTTGCAGATTGGATTTGTAAAGAAATACAGTAATACTTAATTATTTCCAAATACAAGTTGATTATTCAAGGATTGATTATAAGGTTGTGTGATTTGCAGCCATTACTCTTAATTGGACTAAATCTGATCCGGACTTCATTTCTGATTTGTGAGATTAATTGGTGAAATTCAATGAGTTGAATTTTATTAAATCAAAAGAAGATCAAATATTCCATTCAGGATACTATATTTTTCACATTATTCTTGTCTTGTTAAAGCTTAGTCTCTTCATTCCTAAGGGTGCATACCTGCTACTTTCTGCATTTATACTAAAATCCATTACCATTATTTGAGCAGCGAGTAGAATTCTAACCAGGCTTATAACATTTAGGCTTCTCTGACATTTAGGTTAATAACATTCTCCAAATCAAAAATGGGTGATGGGAAAAATGGGTTAAAAACTATCTCAATCCAGTTATAGTTGACAAATATGCCTAGGAAGAAATCATATGGTTCTATCTCTCTCCCCAAGCTATTAAAGGTAAGAAGCACCTCAGCTTATAATGCATGGAAGAAGTCTTATGTCTGACCAAAGAGCCATGTAAGCAAAATCTGACAGAATGGATTGATATTATATCAACCTTAATAGCAATAGCCAATGCATCCAGAAGGTTTCCGTCAGAGCTCAACACCAGTCCCTCGATATAAAGATCCCAACAAAATTTCCCCTCCACTACTTTTAGATTTGATAGGTCAATACCTGCCCCTGCAATCATTGGACAGTGGTCATGGTTATAAACTTTTTTTAAAAAAAAAAAACTGGTTTTCTTTCAGCCAACAAAAAATTCAATTATAGTGGAAACCTAACCAATTCTTTTTTTTAATGAATTATCACCAGGATACAGAAAAGCACCAAAAAAGGATGCCACTTTCATACAAAGACTGAATCTTACAATAAACTAAATAAATGTCTATATTAAGCTGAAACATCAGATTATTCAATTACATAGTTTATCTCTATAAACTAGTTAAAATAGTAAAATACCTTACAATGATTTCAAAAAGGATAAGGATATACAACTCCCATTACAGGATAATTATTACTGCTTTCCTTGCTCAAGATGGAGGCACCTTTTCTGGCATAAGCTTTATGGTACACATTATAATGAAATTCTCAAACATTCTGTCGCTCAGATACTCTTTTTGTTAAATAAAATTGCAAATGTTTGCGAATCAACTATCAGTTAGAACTTTTACAGTCCCATAAACTCATTTAAGCAATAAAGACTACGATCTTCCTAGCTCAAGATATAGGTGAAGCTTTCTGGAGCAACTCCAAGATCCTCAGTCATGTTTTTCTTCAGAGAGAAGGAACTGAAGATTCTCCCCACAAAGATCCTAATATGTCCCCGAGTTCTGCATTCAATGAGTCACCTTAATATTAAATACCAATCACCTGCTTGATTTAAATTTCTTTCAAAGATTTTTCATTCAAGATCTCACAAATAACAAACTTCCTGCATTGACTTAAAAATATAAGTCCGAAAAAGGACTTGTCCAAAAAACTATTTTGTCTATTCCTATTACACAAGAAATCAGAATTTTGAACCATATCAACTGGCATCTAGGTAAGCTACTAAAATGATTAAAAACTCCATTCTTCTCCTCTCATGCCTCAGAAATAAGAAAAATAATAAATAATAATTTAATAAGGTTCTGTGGTTTTTGGGAGGCATGCTTCCTAATTATCTATTCAGGAATTCCAGTACATTAAAGACCAGCATTGTCTACTCTGTGGCATGCTTTAATTGATTAAATCTGATCACTGCTGCAATATTGGACTAATATATGGCTTTCTCTAATAGGAAGGATACAGTTCATCCAGGGAGCCCTTCAAGTATGCCAGTCTCTATGTCTCCTTAAAAAAATTCCTCTCTATAAAAGCTGAAGCAATCAATACTTGCACTTAACAAAGATTCCCTGTGGAGGGGATTCTGCAAACAATTCATGTTTCTCTCCTCTCTTCATCAAAAATCACACAAAACAAGGTCCAAGGACAACTCCACATCAAAAAATTTGAAATTTTCAAACAAGATTTACCAATGAAATTGGCTTGGACATTCTTCTTGGGTAAGTATCCTCAAAGTGAAGTGCCAAATCTCTTCTCCGCAACAGAACTTTTTCCACAATACCTAGGTGCACCAAATCTTAGGTCACATGGAAAAACTTGCCAAAATTTGTGAATAGGAGATTTAACAAGAAGATCAGTAACAAGCACTCGGGAAAGTTTTGACAAAATAACTACAACAGGTTTACAGCCCTTGGTTTTCAAGAAGCCCACCATTCCATCAAGGAGGTAATGATGCCCATGTGACTAATATATGTAGTGGATAATCTCTATACCAATGACAATATGAATCAAGCAAGTTGGGATGGGGATAAAAGAATGAGTTTCTCTCTATCTTCTCATTTCTCCCTATTGCACTAGGAGGAAAGAAATCTACTTGTTTATCTACTCTATATCAAGGTCTATTGACTACGAACCAAGACAATACTGTCAAATGAGACATAAATAAATCAGGGGTGTACAGTGCAAGCTTAGCATACCATCAACTTCCTACTAATGCAAACACCTAGACTTTGAACTGATCAATTTATTCATTCTAATACAGGTTCAAGAATGGTGGTTCACCATTTTTTGCCCCAAGCTCAATAGACCTTTGGGTACAGACATATAAAAATAACAAATTTATATTAAAAGAAATTTAATAAATAACTATGTAGACCTAAGGTTATTATATCATGTTTTTTGTTTTTATTGTTTGCATTTCTTATTTTTTCTTTTTAGTGATTTTAAATAATTGTTCTTCTTTACCACGAACCACCCAAGGTAGCCCCAAGTTTGACAAGGGAACTAGGCACACTATCTAAGTTAATCGCAAAGAAGCCCAAGCCATACTTAGGCAAGATATCACAAGTAAAACAAAGCTGTTACAAAATGCAAATTAGTCCAATATCAGGACTAGATTCCAATGAAGAATGCATCTAGGAATAGAATTCGATAGCTATGCGGTCGATCCAAACTATGGGAAATGACTTCATACAGATATATCAAAAATAGAAAACCTAAAATAAGTTATGGTCGGGCCCCTCTCACTATTCCAATTGTCAACAAGCCAAAAGAAACTTTAAATCATCTATCATTTGTTGTCCCCACAGTAGCATTACACTTCAAAAAACCAGTGCTCCCTGGGGACGCATCCCCTACCCTGGGAGCCCTGTTTCCAACAGGGGGCATTTTGGGGACGCAAGGATGACCAGGAAACGCACCCCTTGGTCCACTTTTTTGCCAAAATTTCAAAAACATCCTAGATCGGGCAAGGGATGCTAGGCAACAGCTAGCCATCCCCTACGGCCCAGCAACTATGGGGTTGCTTTTTTTTCAAAAACACATTTTTTTTAATTTAATAAAAGGGATGGGTAGGCCCACAAGGACCCCCGCATCCCTTTAAAAAACAACTAAACCTAATTCATGCATTAATACAACCAAAAAGAAAAAAACTATCTCATTTCGACATTTGCAAACTTGTGTTGAAGAGCAGCAAGAAAAGAACAGCAGTTGAAAAAGAGAACAATAGTTAAAAGAGGAAGGAACAATAGTTGAAAGAGGAGACTAGGGCAATCAAATCCACTTCATTAGACATAAGTTCTTCATCTTACATTTGTATTTTCAATTTGTTTTGCATTTTTTCAAGTTTTTTTCAATTTTTTTTAACACATAGGGAGAGCATTGTGAGTTTATTTTTTCCTTTATTTGACCTTGCACCTCTCTTTTAAATTCTTAGCAAAAAAAAAATCACGAGCAGCAATGGGAGTAGTGATAGCGAGGAGGTTGAAGTTCAAATGCAATAAAGAAGTAGACCTAGAACTCATAGAAGTACGGCAGCCATTGGGGGTTCTTCAGGGAGTATGAGTGTAACAGGGCCAGCAAGTTCAAACCCATTTGAATGTCCTTCCAAACTCCTCAAAACCTATCCAAAAGGCACATTTAACCCCAAGAAATCTCTATTACAATTTGCAATACGAGATGATAAGGATAAGAAAAAGAATTCAGGGAGAGTAGAGTATGGCATTGCCACTTGTGTAAAAAAGAATATAGCGGCAACTATACAAGAGTTTATTGCCATCTTTTGTGGATAGGTGGTCAAGGGGTGAAAGGTTGTGAAAAAATAACTCCAACTGAGAAAATTGAGGCAACTAGATTGCATATGGAGAGGGAGGCAAGAACGAAAGGAATTTCATTGGAGAGCTCACAGCCTAGTGTGTCATTGCCTACAAGATCCATGGCTGTTGGATCGCATGGGGGAGAGGGTTCTACTCCTACTAGAGGAAAGAAGAGAACTACGAATGTTGCAGATATGTTTAACATACAAAAGCAAGAGGTGGCCAATTCCTCTATTGCTAAGTTTTTTATGCTCGTGCAATACTGTTTCATGTGGCACGTTCACCATATTTTAAAAAAGTATTCAAAAATGTAATAGTTGCCAATCCCTCATGTGTTCCACCTAGAGAGCATAAGCTATGTGTTAATGATATTGCAGCTTCAGGTAAGTCCTTCCAGCCACAAGTGAAGACATAAATAAATGTAGCCATTGGCTATTTATTTATATGTGACAATTAATAAGAATGGGCGCATCTCTTGGCAACAATATAATTCTTATCTTGGGCCGACTTTCCTTGTAAATTAGATTTATTATTTGTAATTATATTTTTTTGTATCTTGGCCGACCTTGTACATGAAGAGGTGCGACCTCTCTCACACTTGTATATATACAAGGTCGCCATCCTCCATTATTCATCAAGCAAGTTCGAATAATTACTTATGCAAGTGTGAATTCTTCAAAGAGCAGGTTGCGAATTCTTCAAGGGGAGAGTTGGACATTGAGAGGTGCAGATTGAAGGTTGGCCTTATTATCGGCCTCATTGTAAAGAGAATTGTTGCCTCTATTTATATATATAAGAGAGATCTTTGTTGCTGGGGATTCCCAGGGTATCTGCCGTGTTATTGTGTCTGATTTTGAATTAATTTTCTGTGCATGCAAATCTGATCTTAAATTTAACATGGTATCAGAGCAGGTTTAGGGGAACATCTGATCAGATCTGTTCAAGCATTCTAAAGAAGCTTGTCATTCATTGTGATTACTATGGCATCAGTTATACGCTGGGCAGTGTATAGGATTAGAAGGTGAAGAAATGAGTATCCTCAATTTGGGCGGAGCAGATTGTCGGGAAGAGACAGAATTTCACAAGACCAACATATTATAAGTTAAATATTACCGAGGCAGTTTCAAAATAGAGTTCATGGTAATTATTTCTGGGAATCGATGATTCCATTATCACTACAAGTTTTATATGTGAAAAGTAGTGCTGTGTTCAACTACTAAAGGAGGCTCGATATCATTAAAGTAACAATCTGAAGCCGTATATTGCTCCTGGTCTGCTGCTTCTATAAGAGACGCAATATTCCAAGTCGGGAGAAACGTAAATTATATTCTTTGAAGCGATCCATTAAAATAAATTAAAAAAAAAAAAACAATGCACATATGAATCGGGTCTTAGCTATTGAATGAGGAGTCGGTTATAAATGACATGAATGATCTTTAGCTCTCTTGGTCGAATGAATTGAAGAGTTTGGTGACTGTTTATTTAAGGTTTTGAAGAAACTATTCAGTGGCGTTAATATCCAATAGGCGGTGAATGTCTTAAGCCTGTTGACGGTGATTTAATGAAATTTGTGACAATTTCGAAATAGAGGATATTGAAACATTTCTTTCCTGAGACTGCCACATCACATAGATTAGAGCCATCTATCCATGGGGAGTCGTGCCACCGAATTATCTTTTTGGTCAATTTTCAAGACAGCTGTGTCTTTACTCCTGCCGCCACCCTTTATCTAAGCACTCATATTTGAAAGTGGTCGTGGCTACTCATATCATGGGATGCTAAGTCGTTAAGGGAAGAAGAATAAATGATTACTTGATGCCGCTTGATAGCTAAGTTAAAGCGTCAGTTTAAAAATATATTCAGTCATGCTAAGCCATTCTATCGAATGATAAATATTGACTACTCTGAAGGAGACATGCCCTAGGCCGAGCCTTCTATTCATCGCAAGAATTAAAGGAACAAGTTGATACATCTTGTTGTGACCTTTTCACACATCGCCCCATTCAAGATGGGGACCCCTAATTTTTGCTCCATTCCGGTCTTTTGGCTTGGGTTTTCTCTCTCTCTCTCTTTTCTGTTTGCTTTTCCGGGGATTTCTTTGCCATCTGTGAGCTTTAACATGAAATTTGGCCAAGTCTGGAATTAGGGTTTTGAGTCTTTTGGTCAGTTCAGGGTCGAATAGGGTGAATATATTGCAAACATAACCTAACATTGTTGTCAGCATGTTTCCAGCAGGTTCTCAGCAGGTTTTCATCAAATTTTGAGGTACTTACTATTTTTAGTAAGTGCACGATTACCGGCAATCCGTCAGCATTTTTGAGATTCCGGCAGTCACACTGCATTCAGAGCATATCAAGCTACTCACAGGTTAAATTTGAGCGAAAATAGACAACTTACTATTTTTAGCAGTCCAGCTTCCGGGACAAATTTCAGGGTTCAGATGCAGAGTTTTTCTTTGCATGTCTAGATATTCCTTCTGGGTTTTTCGAGACCTTCGCGATGATATTACATGCAAAACGAGATAACAACTTTCAGAATTCAGTCTTCCGAGGCTATTTTTAGGGTTTGCATGTCAGAGTTTCTTTTGCATGTCGGGTGATTCCTGATGGGTTTTGAGAGCTTCGCGATGGTGTGACATGCAAATGGAGATACTCACCAGAAGGAACTTGCTATTTTTAGCAGGTGTGTCCCGGCACCGCTTCCCAGCAGTTCGAATCACGAGCTGATCGCAGTGCCACAGAAACGAGAGCAAACAGATACCATTTGATATGCATGCAGAGCAAATTAGGGTTTCCAGCTTCGGAGCCCGAAAAGAGGGGTAAAAAGTCAGAATTTTCGAAAACCGTGTAAACCACCGCGATCAAGATCCTTCAGGCTATCTGCTGATAAAATTTCAAGTCAAACGGAGCACTTACTATTTATAGTAAGTCAATTTGGAAACAGGCTAAAAATAGTAAATTGAGTGCATGCGTCAATGTCGACAGTAAGGTCACGTGGTGAGGAGCACCTCATTCAGATTTCAAGTCGATCGGAGCAGTGGAGCTATCAAAAGCAAGCAATTACTACTTATAGTAAATCATCTTCAGAAATGGGCTAAAAATAGCAGTTCAGCTAAAAATGGCAGTGTCGACAGAACAACAAGGTCATGAGGATGCAGTGTGCAAAGTTTCAAGTCGTTCTGAGCTTCAGAGGTGCAAAATTGAGAAGACTTACTATAAATAGCAGGGCAAGGAATACTGGTGAAAAACGATGAAAAAGTTCTAAGTCTGGAACTTCATCCAGTAGACATGGCAAAATACGCCTAGGTGAATAAGGAGGCATGGAAATTTTTGAGAATGAAGCTCGTCCTTCATCAGGGTCCAAATGCGCCCAACAAGCAAGAAGGTCAACACGTTTATCCTGTAGGCATGGAGAAATGCGCCCAACTTGAAGAGGAAGAAAGTTGAAAAAATTTCTAAGTATGAGCAATGTCCTCTTGCCACCTCAAAATGCGCCCAAGGGAGGTTGATAGCATGAAAAAAAGTTCTAAGTATAAACTTTATCCTCCTCCACTAGTAAAATGCGCCCACTCACAAGAAAGTCAAGGAAAAGTCGAAGTGTCTCATCCTCCACCCTAGGCTAAATGCGCCCATTCTTCTCAAGAGCTGAAATGCGCCCAAATCCACAAAAGGTCAAAGAAGTCAAACGTTTTTCATCCTCCTCCTAGGTGGAAATGCGCCCAAAACATGCCATGTCAAGACAAAAATGAAGGCATTGAAATTTTCATCCTCCTCTACATGTAAAATGCGCCCAAGGAGTCAACAAGGTCAAAATGTTTGAATGAACTTTATCCACCACATATGGCAATATGCGCCCATCTTTAGCTGGTCAACAAGAGTCAAGGAATCTCATCCTCCATGCATATTCAAATGCGCCCAAGTAAGGGCATGTGAAGACAAGAGGTGGCGCTTGAAGTATATCCCTCTTGACATGCAATATGCGCCATGTTAAATGAATATGAGGTGAGGCGTAACAAATAAGTGAAGTGTTGAGGGTGAAACAATAAGTGCAATGCATTGAAATTTAGCATTTTCTCCATGAAAGGTGATATGCGCCTAAGGTGGTGGGTGATGGAAAATAAAATATTGCTAGGCATGGTTTTTTCCTCTTGCCTATGTCATATGTGCCTAGGGTGGAGTGTGTTAGGGGTTGAAGATGCCAAGGTGTTAGAAAATATTACGCCTAGGGTGGTGAAGGGTGAATAAAGTTGCTAGGCGTTGGAGTTACAAAATAATAAAAAAATTTCCTGAGGCGTTGAAGGTGATGGAAGTGAAATGTGGTGTGCTCGCAGGAAGATCTTCTAAGTGAAATAAATTCTTCTCACAGGCAAGTGATCATAGTTGAATATAAAAAAAAAAAAAATTCCAAGGCGAAATTTTTCTAAGGCATGAAGTATTCTCTGCCTCTAGAAAATACACCTAGACTCCAAGATGGTGAATTTTTTTTCTTGAAGCACAGATGAATTGTCGGAGATGAAGTCAGTGAATGCCAGCTGCACGGGTTGATAGAATTTCCAAGTCAGAGCAACAAGAAATCTTCACAGATGTGAAGAACGGGTTTAAATTTCACAGGGAAATAATTTTCTAAGGTTCAAAATTAAAAAAAATTAAATGAACCCGTTCGTTGGGTACCCATGGGTTCGACGCGTTCTGAAAGAAATTTTCTTCTGGGTATCAAAGATTATCGATGAGGAATAGATTTTAAGGTCTTCCACAACTTGTCGAGGATTCTGGGATGAAGATTTTAAATGGGCACCAGATTGATGAATTTCCTAAGGGAAATTTGAAAATTTTCTAAGGCAAAATGAAGAAAATGTGTTTTCAGGGTGAAATTCTCCAGACGATGAATTTGAAAGGCACTGCCTAGGTGAATTTGCTCAAATCCTTCGTGAAGATGGTCTTCTTGAGCCAGAGATGGATAAAATCAAAGTTGTTGGAGCTCCAGTAGGTGAAATGAATTTCTTGGGGATGCAGTTGAAGTTAATATTGTCAAAAGAATGATACGCCCTTGAGGAAGATAAAATTTGGCTAAGGCATGAAGAATCATGAAGAAAGCGGAAGTTGGCTAGTGGAAGCAATGAACGTGAGAATCTTGGTAAGTAAGTTGGATTTATATTATGAAATGTTCTGATACTCTTCTCCTCGCTTGTTTTGCAGGAGGAATGTCGAGGCCAGAGCACGATGACTTGAAGTGGTGAAGCACGATGATATTACAACCTTCGGAGGATGATAAAGTTATAAGTTTCAATCTCAAAGGAAGAAAGTTGAGAAAAATAGCTAAGTGTTGGAGTTTCTCCTCGAGAATCCAAAGTCAGACGGATGGCAGGCGGAAATGATCTAGTCCAAGACTGAAAAACCCTTCAAGTTCAAAAGAGCAAGGACAGTGTGAACGCGTCTACAAATGGAATCTTCTAGAAGGATAATGGACATTATGGCTCATTTATTACCCCACTCCTCTTGGTGGCGGTTTTTAGGGCGAATCTTGTTTAGAGCTGAGGTGGCACAATCCTGGCCATCCAGCCGATTGTAATCTGAGCCGTCCGTTGGACTTGGCCAACTATAAAAGGGGGAGTCCCCCTCATTTGTATCGGAGTAGACAGTAGAGAAGATTAGAATAGACATAGAGTAGAGGGGCAACTTAGAAGTAGCTTAGTATAGATTGATAATGTAGTTTGAAGAAGAGGGAAAGTTTTCCCTTTGAAAACTTTGTAAGAAATTGTTGTGAACACTCTCTCAATAAAAGAGTTTTTTCATTGATGGTGAATTTCGTCTTTGTTGTGAGTAGCTAGCAAGGTTTCTTCGTCCTTCCGATTCAAATGGTAGCGTAAAATAGTTCTAAGTAGTATAATTTTCATTCCATGCAAGTAGATGTTAGTTGTGGAATGTGGTGTTTGATCTAAGCAACTTCATCTATCCATACCACTAGTGTGTTTGCTGATGGTGAATGCGCCTTGTGTGGTCAACTGGAATATCATGTACTTAACTTCAATCACAGTTTGAATAATGGTATGCGTCGTTGTGATGGTATCTTTATGTCAAGTGGTGGTTTGAACATCTTTTGTCATCTCCCTTGAAGATTGCACCGACTCCGTGGAAGTTGTCCGATGCGAGGCAAAGCGAAGTCCGGTTAGAAGTTTGCTGAAAGTTGAGCTCCATATCCCACGCCTTAGAATAGATTTAGACTCTCTAAACCCTCCCCCATTTCAATTCAGTACTTTCTGATTAGAATAGGAAACCCGCGCTTCATAGACAAATCCTTCGAGCATTTGAATTCCTTTCTCCGCTGCTGAACAATTCCGTAAGTCCCCTTGAAATACCAGCAAATCACATCGAGCCAAACTGAGCCTATTCGCACTGAAAGAACCTTGAGTTGAACGCATGAACTTTCTTGCAATCTTAGCATGCGGAATACTTTGATCAAGAGAGGATAGGGAAGCCGTTGGTGACTTTATTCTGCGTTGGTGCGGTCACGAAAAACACATCAACACATCTCAGGGGCGGAATAACTAAAGGGAAGTCTCTATATATCTATCATGTCAGTATAGAGTTCATCATGCTATTGCATATCTTCCAGGTGTTGTGCTTAGATGAATACGCTGCAAATTGATTGAGATCAAGCTGTAAAATGGCTACAACAGAATCAACATAAAGAGATAAGTATTTGTTCTTTGTTGTTGTTTATATATTTTTATTTTTTATTTTTTTTGTGAAACTCGGTCAGCTAAGCCTGTGTAGATCTGATAAAGGTTATAAGTGATGACCTTATCTCTAACACTCTGGGTGATGCTAGTAAGCATGTTGCATAATCTGGTGGATTGCAGCTGGACACGAAGTGCACCGTAAATGTCATAGGCCATGTTCAAATTAACCTTGCCAGTGGCCTGTGTTCAAACCATGAAGGTTGTGGAAAAATCTGAGCACAAGAGCAGTGTATCTTACTGTGATCATTAACTGCATCCATTAGAATATTTAGAGATAAGTATTCTTTGTTTGCTGAGTTATATCATTTAGTTGGATCTTGTAATTTGTAAAGAGAGATAGTGGTTTCTCTTGGATTGTGTTCCTAGCATAAGATCCTTTGAAGATTTCATTTATTGCAATTTATTTCATGAAGATTTCTGAAATAAAAGGAGAATTGAAATTTCGATGGTGATTAGTTGGTCACATCGATACCATTCTCTAATGCATGCACTAGGATAGAGACTTGAACTCTTGGAGAGAGTTGGTTCTACATGCTAACTGCATAATGCATTCAAGAAATCTGTAGTTGTTCAAATTGTCTTTTGATTGTGCTGAGCTTAGCACTCTCGAGAGGAGCAAAAGACGGAAGAAAGAGTTATATCAAAATTCAATAAAGATAAGTTCTTTATCCCTTCAGTTTGATCTTTTGATATATTTCTCTTTCAGGTTGATTTATTTATTTATTCATGATTTAATATTGTTCATAAATTATTTTGTATTCTTGCTATAACTTGGAATAGTAAACCTTGTATGATTCTAGCCTTGATATTTCTTTGGATAGTTGTAAATTGTTGTAATCTCTCTCTATTGCTTTCAGGATAGCTCCAGGAGCAAGAAAGTGATGAGAGATTGCTTAGTGATGAAAAGTTTGAGGCATCTTGTAAGGAAGTCGTGCCGACCAAAGAAATGATCAAGCGTGCAGTCACAACTTGCAGCCATGAGACTGAGTTGGTGGCTAAAGGGAGTTCACTTCCAGAAGTCTTCTTTGCAATCTCTGAAGCAGGGATCAAGAGGGAGTTCAGTGACTCACTGAGAAGAAGTGAAGGTTGCAGTGTTGCAGGAATAGAGTGTTCTAAGAGGACAGCCCTATATCTCTACAAAAGTATATGCTGGAATTCATTTCTCTAAGGCCAAGCATTGCAAGCAATCTTAGACGATGAGGTCAGAAGATTGATGCAAGTACTTAAAGATGCAGATGAGAGCATTGAGAAGTACAAGGCAAGATTCATAGCTCATGGGTTTTCACAGAAAGAGGGAGTTGATTATGAAGAAACATTTGCTCCTGTTGCTCACTATTTCGAGGTACATGGGAGGAGTCTCATGTTTGCAAACTGAAGAAGGCATTGAATGGTCCTAAGCAGGCTCCTCGTGCATGGTACGAAAGGATTGATCGTTACCTGTCAAGTTTGGGTTTCTTGAAGAATGATGCTGATTCAAATCTCTACTTCAAGGTAATCAATGGTGAAGCATTAATTTTGGTATTATATGTTGATGATTTTATCCTTACTGGAGAAGATCACCTGATTCTTGAATGTAAGAAGGAGTTGACTTCATAATTTGAGATGAAGGACCTTGGGCTCATGCATTACTTCCTTGGATTAGAAGTCTGCAGAAACCAAATGAGATGATTCTAAGTCAAGGAAAGTACACCATTGATATACTTAAGAGATTTGGTATGATGGATTGCAAATCCATGTCCACACCTATGGAGACCAACTTACATAAGTTGAAGGAGGCTGCAGCTAATTTAGACTTGGTGGATCCTACATTGTACAGTCAGCTTATTGGATCCTTGATGTATCTAGTTAACACTAGACCTGATATCTGCTATGCAGTGAGTGCACTTAGCCAATTTATGTGTGATCTGAGACAGATACATCTTGTTGCAGCCAAACATATCCAGAGATACTTGCGTGGCACAGTTGGATATGGGTTGAGGTATACTTCAGATGCAAACTTGGAGTTACATGGTTTCACTGATTCTGATTGGACAGGTTGTGTCACAGATCGGAAGAGCACCTGCAGTTGTTGCTTCAGTTTGGGTTACTGCTATGATTTCCTGGTGCAGCAGGAAGCAGTCCTGTAACATTAGAGTACAACAAAGGCCGAGTACATTGCAACTTGTATGGCCTTTCGGGAAGCAATGTGGCCGTAAGCTCCTTGCGAGGATTGTTTTGGACAATCAATGGAGCCTACTATCATTCATTGTGATAATCAAAGTTGTGTGAAGCTTTCTGTCAATCCTATGTTTCATGACAGAACCAAGCATGTTGAGATCAAGTACCACTATATTAGAGACATGGTATTGCAAAAGGCTATACAGTTGAGGTACATCAGCACTGATGAGAGATGGCAGATATTCTCACCAAGCCTCTCGCCAGGATAAAGTTTGTGTACTTCGAGATAAGCTTGGTATGGTGGGAATCAACCTTGACTGAGTAAGAGTCTCAGTATCGGTGAGCCTTGTTAATGCATTTTCTTTTAGAATGAGGAAGAATTTGAGGTGCAAGCCCTTGTTAATGCATTTTCTTCTGAGACGGAAGAATTTGAGGTGCAAGCCCCCTTGTTAATGCATTTTCCTCTGAGACGGAGGAATTTGAGGTGAAAGCCCTTGTTTCCACCCTCTGAGTTGAGTAATGGTGGATGTCATGTGTGAGACTCCATGACATATGTTGTACTTGTGTTTCACCCTCTGAGAGAGTCATGGTGAAAGTCACGTTGAGGTGACAACATCACACAAGTGATGAACACTTGTACTTACCATATTATGGTTGATATCGTGTTGAGGCAATATCTAATATCACGTTAAGGTGATATTCTTCTTTTCACATCTGGTTATAGCCAATGTGATGGGCATCATGTTGAGATGATTTGTCTTGAGCAGCTGGAAGTTCTCTCCCTAGCTGAGAGGGAGTGTTAATGATATTGCAGCTTCAGGTTTTTCCTTCCAGCCACAAGTGAAGACATAAGTAAATGTAGCCATTGGCTATTTATTTATATGTGACAATTAATAAGAATGGGCGCATCTCTTGGCAACAATATAATTCTTATCTTGGGCCGACTTTCCTTGTAAATTAGATTTATTATTTGTAATTATATTTATTTGTATCTTGGCCGACCTTGTACATGAAGAGGTGCAACCTCTCTCACACTTGTATATATACAAGGTCGCCATCCTCCATTATTCATCAAGCAAGTTCGAATAATTACTTATGCAAGTACGAATTCTTCAAAGAGCAGGTTGCGAATTCTTCAAGGGCAGAGTTGGACATTGAGAGGTGCAGATTGAAGGTTGGCCTTATTATCGGCCTCATTGTAAAGAGAATTGTTGCCTCTATTTATATATATAAGAGAGATCTTTGTTGCTGGGTTTTTCTCCCTCAAGAGGAGGGTTTTCCCAGGGTATCTGCCGTGTTATAGTGTCTGATTTTGAATTAATTTTCTGTGCATGCAAATCTGATCTCAAATTTAACACTATGCACCACCCTCCTCGATAGAGAATATTCCAAGGTTATTGTGTCGATGGAAGATATGAGACAACCTTAGATAAGGGATGGATGCTCCATCATTATGGATGGTGGACCGATATCAAACATCAACCACTCATCAATATTATTGTCACTAGTTCAGCTGGTTCTTATTTTCTTAGAGCTATTTATTCTTCAAGGAAAAGGAAGGATGCAAACTTCCAATTACAAATTTTGAAAGATGCCATAGAAGAGGTTGGAGCCTCTAATGTTGTACAAGTAGTAACCAATTCATCCTATGTATGTAAGTTAGTTGGATTGATGGTAGAGGGTGCTTGTAAGCACGTTTTTCAGATCCCATGTTGTGTTTATGCATTGAACAATACCTTGAAGGACATTGGGAAGATAGATTGGGTGAAGGAAGTGGTGTTAGCGGCTAGAGATGTGCAGAGGTTCATTTGCAACCATCACACTTCACTTTCTTTGTTCAGGACATTTTCAATGAAGGAATTCCTCAAGCCTGTGGACACTAGATATGCTAGCTACCTCATTTTGTTAGAGAGGATACCTGGGGTCTAGAAGGCTTTACAAATAATGGTGGTCAATTCAAAGTACGGTAAATGGCAAGAGGCAAGCACGCCAAAAGGAAGAAGTGTGAAACAAAAAATCATTGATGATGAATGGTGATCCACAATGAGGTAAGAAAATTGTTGATTTTATTATTTAATTTGTAAATGCTAATTTATTAATATTTTTAACTTGTAGAATATTTCCATTCTTTTTGAAGATTTTAATTTGTGTAATTCGTTTGCACTTGCAGATATGTTTTCTCCTTCATTGAGCCTATTGTGCAAGTAATTAGATATGTTGATACTAACTCTCCTAGCCTTGGAGAGATTTATGATACATTTGATAGCATGCTTGGGCAAATCAAGCAAGCAATTCATAGCAGGGACCCTACTTTGGGATTTTATGAGGAGCATCTTAGGCCCATTGTGATGCGGCGATGGAACACTATCAACACCCTGCTTCATATGGCAGCCTATGCTCTCAATCCCAAATGGTATGCAACAAGTCCTGGGAGAGTGCCTTCATCTCATGATGAAGAGGTGAAAGAAGGCTTCATGAAGGCCCTTAGGAAAATGTATATTGAAGAGCATAGTTGAAGAAAGCATGAATAACTCGCACAAATCGAGAGTACCCACACAAATAAACAGGCTACGAGTTGCTCGTAGTAAAACTCGTAGCCGGTTTTTTGATTAAATCGCACAGCAATTTAAATTGTTTTACTCGCAACAAATAGCACGTTTTGACAAGAAAAATTGTTGGGGGCGGATAAATATTTGGCAAAAAAGCAACTAAACATTCTTTCATTGCCTTATTTCTGCATTTTTACCCTCACGTGACACAACTAGGTAAAAACAACACACGATTTCTAGAGGTTTTTATCAATTTTTCTCTCTTATTTTCGCCTCATTCTTTTGCATGGGATTTGCCTAGGATTTTCAAGGTTTTTTTCAATGATTGAAATAATCACTGCAAGTCTTCACAGGTGGGTTTCGATCTTCATTATTTGATATTGTTTGTTAAAATTTAATATGTTTCCTTTAGTTTTACTTTGTAAATGATATGAAATATGAATTTAAGTTTGATAAATATGTGTTTTGTGTTTAAATCTTAAGCCTCTTAATATTTAATTCATTTTATAATTAATCTCAAGCCTTTTAGTTTTTATATAAATTAAATATGTTATATTTATTATTTATCTGATAAATTTATTATTTATCTGATAAATTTATTATTTATTTACTATTAAATTTTATAATATTATATAAATTAAATATGTTATATTTATTTTATTTTTCATAAGAGAGTATTGTATTGATCTAGAAAAAATTACATGCGTCTGCTCAGCAGGATCCAACCAAAAAAAAAACTGACACCAAAATTTTCTCCTACCCCAGGACCAAACCCTGCCACACCTTCAAACAAAACTTTACCTGCATAGACGAAGCCCTACCATACCTTGCCGCCACCATTGCTATCAGATTTTTACAAAACATTTACAAAAATCGGCATTATGCCAAGCCATTGCAATTAACAAAGAGACCTAGACCAGACTTTTACAAAAACATATACCACCATTCTCGCCATTACAATTTAACACAGACCCAAACCAGACACCCTACCTTTGCACAATTTGCAGGAAGAACCAGAAGAACACCCAATACAAGAAACCATTGGTTTTGCCGAAAGCCTCAAACTCTTGAACCCATTCAAAGTCGCTTATTGCCTCCAACTGCACCACCTTCTTCAGAAAATTCACCCCAACCGCCGCAATCATCCTGTGACTGACAAAGGCCAGACCCTATAAATCCAGTAGGACTGGGTAAAATTTAATGACCTCGCCCGAGGCTTTTAGTAGTTCCAGGTCACATGAGCGCGGGATGCCTGAACCAAGTATCGCTGCCTTGAGAACCTCCTCCAAACCACCCAGCAATTCTTTCTTGAACAGCTTGCAAACCAGTGCCCTTGCTTCCACCTTAGTCGTGCGATTATCCAAAATGGACGCCAAGAACCTCGAAACAATTTGCATATTCGTCCTGAATGTCTCCTTGTACGCCAAGTGCCGCTTTCCGAGCACCATTTTCACGGCCATCACAGTCAAAGGGTTGATGTTGAGCATGATGCGCTTGAAACGCTGTCAGTAACTTCATGAAAGGCATTTTGCCAAACCTTGCAATCCAAGGAAATTGGAGTGTCCCCTCCAAAGCACACCAATGTATCCTAAAACATTTCCACTACAAATTTCAAGCGCTCTGCCATCATCCACCACCACTCGAAACCAGAGAGAAAACACGAGGAAAAGTAATGGGTTTCTTCAACCTTGCCACCTTCAGAAATAGAATGAGATTGAGCCTCGACTACCACCTTCTTTATTACGTTGTACAAAGCGTGTGTGCCACCCTAGAAATCTGCCAAAACACCAGACGATGCCACCATTCAAATGAATGAGTACATAGAGGAGTGAAGTGAACAACTGTGACAAGGCAACTGAAAACCAAGCAAAACCACCATGGGTACAAGCCCATAAAGTTTCATAATAACACCCAACTCAAAGCGATACGGTCAATTGATTCTCGGAAAACACTTAACAAACCCCACTGATGAGGCCACCATATCATCTGCCACCGCAAGCCCTTTCCACTCAAAACAAACCTTCCACAATCTGTGTGGAAAGTTGCCTGCCCAACCACCCACAAATATGTTATATTTATTAATTATCTGATAAATTTATTATTTATCAGATAAAAAGCTTTTAAATTTATTTATTAATTTAAAGGCTATAGTATAATATTATTAAATTTATAATATTATACTTATAAATATAATATCAAATAAGTAATAAATATATTTAAAAGCCTTAAATTTAAATATATGTATTACTTAAGCCTTTAAATTTATAATATTATACTTAAGCCTTTTAAATTTGATAAATAAAAATAAGATTTTATTTATCAAATTTAAAAGGCTTAATAAGTATACACCCATAAATATGTTATATGCCATTTTGTTTACTGCTCAAAGTTCAAACTAGTAAAAGACTAAAAAAATAATATTTTTATTTTATAGTTTAATGGTTTCATTTTACATATGAATTCACCAAAATGATAAGATTTATCCCTTATAGAATGATGCTCAAAGCTTAAGAACTCACACTTGTAGGCACTAGAAAGATTTGTGTTCAATTATCAATTAGTTTCTCTTCAAAATCAATTGTTGCATGCTCATTTGTTTATGTTGATCACTAGTGCTCACCGTGTCATCAATGATGTGCCTTATTGTTTAACTTCACTTTTTATCTCTTAATGTTTATCTTGTCTCTCTTTTGCTAGGTATTTTACTAAAAGAAAATGGCTTCTGCAAGTAAAAAAAGTGGTGGCAAACCAAGAGATCCTTGTTGTAAACATGAAACACCAAGTGCAGCGTGAGGAGAGGTTATTTGCATCCATTGCACCAAACCTCTATTTGGTGGCATAAACCGACTAAAATACCACCTTACATGAATCCCTTGGCGAGATGTTACACCATATACAGAGGCATTCGAAGAGGTTGAAAGGGAGGCCAAAGCACTCCATGCAGCATTTGACCAAAGGGATGAAAATAAAAACAGAACAGTAAAGGCAATGGCAGCCCCATATGCAGATTTCAGTTCTACAGGGTCACAGAGAGATATGGGGGGCTCTTCTTCTCTTGGGCCACGGATACGAGGATCAGGAACTTGAAGTGTGGACTGCCTCAATTCTAGTTTTTTTGTTCCACGTAATACTCCTAGTGCACAACCTTCATTGGAAGGTACTTCTTGCAATAAAGAGTTGCTAAATGAGGCGAAGTTGGCATGTGCTAGATTTTGGTACTACAAGATTTCGTTCAATGTTGCTTCTAGTCCTTATTGGGAAAGGTTGGTCAATGCATTGACCGTGTCAGGTAAGGGGTTCAAGGCCCCAAGTCGTCATGAGTTTAGTTGTCACGTCCCCCAAATTATGATACTAAAATACAAAAATAACCAAACAGTCATCATTAGCGAATTCATTATAATTAGTAAGTTATGATTATATGTATTAGCAAATTCATTATCATTATAATTATCAAGACAATATTATAATAATCCTAGTAATTACTATGGGATTCACTAAACCAATATAAACTAAATAATAATAAACAAATAAAATAGATATCAATATATATATATATATATATATATATATATATATATATATATATATATATATATATATATATATATATATATATATATTATGATAATACAATTATTGTATGAAATAAATTAATATTTACAAATCATTAAACCCCTGACCATGTCTATGTTTCATATCATTCACAAATGGTTGTGAAAGGCATTGATTCCCAAACAAACAAACATCAGCAATTGCTAAACAAACCATAAACAGCGACTATAAAAGGAAACGATGCATTCAAAGACAGCGGTCAAACTTTCCTAAACACAACAGCGATTATAGTTATTAACATACGGTATAATATTAGTAATGAACCGGTTCAAAAGGAGCAGCGAATCAAGACACGTCCCTAGTCAAAGGGATGGACATGGCTCTTGGGGGATCGGCCCATAAAAGGAGATGAATCCAAAATAAAAGGACGAGGGGTAGATAAAAATAGAAAAGGATATATGAACATACTCTAAGCAAGGAATTATCAATCGAAGATAAGAGGAATAGATTCTGAAAAGGGAATCACTTAGTAAAGGATATTCTCTAAAATCTGATCATCAAGAAATACAGCAGTATGTCTATCATAGTTATTTTATATCCTTATATGTTTGGTTATATATATTTATTATTATTCTTATGATAGGATTCCTCTTAACTATTGTATGCAGTTATACATGTATATATATTCTATTATTTATGCTTATTAATCTATAGTGTGATATATCTTATTATTATACGCAATTATATGTATTATTCTTGTAGTATGCTTTATCATAACTATTGCATGCAATCATATATATTTATATGAAATATGTGTATATGTATTTTGAGTATGCAATACGGATGCCTACAGCAATTATTGAGCCTTATAAGTAATTATGATCTTAATATAAAAATAGATTTTATATATATATATATATATATATATATATATCCTTATACTATGATCACTCAAATTAAGGTTGGAGGATGCTGTTTACGAGCCTCCCATGCTAAGTATGCCACTTCGAGGCTAGAATTGTCTTGGTTGGACGTTCCTGTCGCTTGGGGCCAAGAGGTGGGCAGTCTTGGTCGGACGCTCGTGCTCTTGGGCTTAGACGGGTTGAGTAGTTTACAAGCACCCCTTTCAAGGCTTTCCTATCAAGCCAAGCTATGATTGATTGATAGGATGGATCCAAGGAATCTCAATCATGAGGATGGATAAGATAGTAAGGATAGGGAATGCAGATACAAGATGTCCATCGGGTAGACCACCCCATGAGAGTTGTCTAAGTGCGCCTCATGAGGGCCAAGGGGTGGGTAGTCTTGGTCGGACACTCGTGCTCGCTTCAATAGATAGTTTCGGGTGAACTTATCCTGCTTCTCATCCAAGTCATGTTATGATTAAAACTTCCACTATGCATTATGGATGTTGGTGGTTTAGATAGTCTTGGAATAGTTATGTATTTTAAATTGATAAGACATTTATGATGTTTTGATCATATGAATTATATTTCCAATATTATCCAACATCATCGCAGGGCCTAAAATCAAGACTTATCTTGTTAGAAGCATTTAAGTGGTATGTTACAGCCCTAACTACATTGAGCTTGGGGATTTTAGGACAAGATTTAGGGAAATCCCTAAAAGGGTACATTACAAGTGGTATTAGAGTATAATCCTGCCATCCTATGAAAGACTGGTTAATGCAAACTTACCAGAGGAGACACCCTAGGAAGAATAACATTCAAAGCAATACCATGAGCGAACCAATGAGCAATGAAATGAGGGCCTTCATGGAACAAAATGAGAGAACAAACCATGCCCTCCTCCAAACCTTACAAGACATGAGTAATACCCTCAATACTCTTAGATCCCACTCTACAAATGGAAAAGATACAAACTCTAACCATTCAGAAAGTAATAACATATCCTCCATCCCTAGGATCTCAAGACCTTCATCCATACCTAGGGAAGAAACACCAATTGAGGAAGAGGAAAATAACCCAAACCCTAATAGCACTGAGCAAATTGCTAGAGCCTACATAGGTTTGGACCCTAAGATTAGGAGGATTATTTCATTCAAGGAATTTTGCAAAGCTAAGAAACATGAACCATCCAAAAAGGATAAGAAGCAACATAGTAAGGATTTGAGAAAAAAGGTGAATAAATTAACCCTCCCCAACTTCGATGGATCGGGAACAATCACAACACATGCATGGATACAAAAATTGAACACTTACTTAAACCTTAGCCCTATGACAGAAGAAGAAGCCATCCAATTTGCCATCTTACACTTAGAAGGATTGGCCCATGAATGGTGGCATCATGGTATGCACACCCAAGGGCACCAAAATGTGACATCATATGATGAATTCACACCCACAAAAAGACTTCAAAGAATTAACTCAACTTAAACAACATGGATCGATTGAGGATTACATAGCAGAATTCCAAAGGATTTCAGTTAGGGTTCTAGGGGTTCACAAAGATAGACTTACCTACCTTTTTGTAGAAGGATTAAAAGATTCAACTCGAGGTTTGGTAAGTGCTTTAAATCCTACCTCCCTTGAGGATGCAATCGATAAAGCCCTAAAACTAGAGGACACAACCTCAAGAGATAGAATAAGAGAAGCACACACAAAACCTCCCTACAAGAAAGAACAGCATAAAAACACCTTTCTCTCTAATAACGACCGTGAGAAGCTTCAAAGGGAAGGACTATGCTTCAATTCTAAAGAAAAGTGGGAACAAGGTCATATCTCTAAACAAGATGAGGGTAGAATGAGGAAACCATGTCACAAATGCAAAGGGGAATGGAAGACGGGACATATTTGTAACCAAAGTGACCTAAAAAGGAGAGATTTGTGTTACAAATGCAAAGAAAATTGGGAACCAAGACATATGTGGAAAAAGAAGCCAAATACATAATATATAGGCAATGTTCAAGGAAGAAGCAGAAGGAAATCCAAGCAAGAAAACCAGGTACAATGAAGGAGATCTCAAAAGCATTCAATGAAAAGAACAAAGGATCGTAAACAACTGGAACTTTGTGGAAGAGCAAATCTAGTAGTACAACGCCTTTACACCCTCAAAATCTAAAGGCAGATTGCCCGACTAATCTCCCTAGTGAGAATTGTAATATGTCCTAAGATCCCTAAGGCTTCCTTGTCAAATAAATGGAAAACTTCTTCATAGAACATCATATAGATATATGACATACTTCTAATTCTCATCTTGATATATATAAGTTCTTGCATTAAAGTTAAGGGATGTCTACAACCTTAAAAAGGTTTCAGTTCAAATGGCTTTGCTTGAGGACAAGCAAATTTGAGCGGGGAGGACTGTCATGTCCCCCAAATTATGATACTAAAATATAGAAATAACCAAACAGTCATTATTAGCGAATTCATTATAATTAGTAAGTTATGATTATATGTGTAAGCAAATTCATTATCATTATAATTATCAAGATAATATTATAATAATCCTGGTAATTACTATGGGATTCACTAAACTAATATAAATTAAATAATAATAAACAAATAAATTAAATAAACAAATAAAATAGATATCAATATATATATATATATATATATATATATATTATTATAAATAATATTATGATAATACAATTATCATATGGAATAAATTAATATTTACAAATCATTAAACACCTGACCATATCTTTGTTTCATATCATTCACAGATGGTTGTGAAAGGCATCGATTCCCAAACAAACAAACGTCAACAATTACTAAACAAACCATAAACAGCAACTATAAAAGGAAATGAAGCATTCAAAGACAGCGGTCAAACTTTCCTAAACAAAACAGAGATTATAGTTATGAACATACTGTATAATATTAGTAATGAACCGACAACTCCACCAACATATTCATGTTGTTGCCTACTTTTTGAACCCCAAGTTTTATTTCTCTCCTACATTCAAAGCAAATGCAAAGGTTCTTGTTGGCCTCAACACATGTATTGAGAGATTGATTAGTGATGATGACCTTCAAGATCTCATGCTTGATGAGATATAGAGCTATAAGAAGGCCGAAGGGCCATTGTTTTCTTCCAAGGATTGCATTCGTAGGAGAGACACTCTATAGCCAGGTAACAAATTCATGTGTTTAATATTATGTTACTATTTATGATAATGTTTAAGTTTATTAAATCCTTACTAAGTTATAAATGGCAATTGTTATCTTTACAGATTTGTGGTGGCAAGATTATGGTGCCACCACCTAATCTTCAAAAGGTTGCCATTCGCATTTTATCTCAGCCTTGTAGTGCATCTGGTTGTGAGTGCAACTGGAGCCTAATGAGGTCGATGTGGAACCATGGATAAGTGATGATGAGTTAGCTGAGATGGAGAGTGAGGCAGAGGCAACTGAATGGGAAGCAAAAGTGGCAGCATATGAGGAGGAAGAAGGCGAGCTTGGTCAGCCAGCAGAGGCAGTTTCTTCACACACATAGCTTGATCCTATCACTATGGATGAGGCACCTGTTGAGACTCCTATTGAGGACACTGCAACTATACCATCTACTTCAGCACCACCCACACAACAGCAACAAAAACTTTTGAATTTCAGTCATAGAAGAAATTTATGATATATAATTTTTATTGATACCGAAACTTGAAAGTTAATATGTATTCAGAAGTTGAACTTGTTTCTTGGTCTATGATACATTGATGATTGATATGTATTAAACTCTAATTTTGGTTTATATATGATGAAATCAGTTGATACATTGATGATTGATATTTATTAAACTCTAATTTCGATTTATATATGATGAAATCAATAATGTGTTCTACAAATTTAGTTTATATGTGTGTTTTTGAAGAATATTATAAAAAATTGTGTATTTTCAAATGTTCAATAAATTTGCCGAGTTTTTGCCAAGTCCCGAGTTTTCAAAATTTTGGGCCTACCGAGTTATTGCCGAGTCCAAGTTTTTCAACTATGCTAAAGAGGAATCCGCTTTACTTCGCACATAGTGGCTTGCATTTGTCAATCTTCATGGTCCAACCTTCGGCAAACCAGAGATGAGGTTAGATAAAGCTACATTAGCTCAAAGCGACTCTATTGGATGGTGGACAAGGCATGGCAAGGATGCACCAGAGTTGAAGGTTCTTGCCATTCATCTTCTTCACGGGTTGTCAGTTCCTCTACTACAAAGAGGAATTGGTCCATATATAGCTTCATCCAATCAAGCAAAAGGTACAACCTTACCTCTAGACAATTGAAGTTGGTGGCTATACACAGTGCTTTGCAACTAATCGACAAACTCCCGAGTATTGTCAAACTTTGGCCTTACGTTGGGATGTTGATCCTAAAGATGCTATACAAATCGATGAGGAGACACAGGAGGGATTGATTGGGGTTCCATTGCCTGAGGCAACCCCTTACAATGGCAATGACTCATACTCGAGCTCCAATTTTGATATAGACCTACCAATTGCATCTACTAATTAGGGACAGCCATATATTTTCTATGTTTTTGTCATTTTATAGTCAAAACTTGAGCCTTTGGCCATTTTGTTATAATTCTTATATAATATGTATGCACATTGACAATAAAAGCATTTGAATTTTGTTAATTTGTTTGTCAATTCTCATGTGAAATCTCAATTCAATTCTAAAGTTATGTATTAATCTTCTACAATGTCTATGATGAATGCTTTATCAATGTTATGATATGAATATTTGAAATTTCTCTATATTGTAAAAAAATTCCCTATTTTTTAATAGTCATCTCTTGTTGTCCCCAAAAGAATGGCCCAAAAGTACCCCCGTATTTGAAACATGTCTTGCAGTCCCCTATCGCCCCTATCCCTAAAACTTGGGGGAGCATAGCAAAAAACCCATGAATAATCCTAAATAATCACAACTTGCCAAATTTGTCATGTCATTTCACAAATTTTACAAAAAATGGTTTTCATTGTGTGTGTATGTACATACATATAGTGTGTGCATATGTTTGGCTTATTTTTACATTTAAGAGAAAAAAATACAAAGCAAAGGCAAACTGAACATTTCTAGTTTAAGCTTAGGGTATTTTAAATTTTCTTTAAGCTTTATTTTTAATAGATTTATTTTGGAATTTTAATTTTAAACCACAATGAGAGTTTTTTCTTTTAATTTATCCCTAAGGAGAGTTCAAGTAGAAAACACAAGGCTGCCCCTAAAATAGTAGACATTGCTTCATGACTGAACAACCTATTGTCCTTTTACCTAAACCCTCTTAGGTGAATGCCATACCAAACAATGTCAAGCTTTGTTAATTCTCTTCTCATAATATTTATTTTCAATTGCAATTAAGATCTGTAAATTTTCCTCTCATAAATCATAAATGTCCATGAGAGAGTTTTGTCAAGGCATGAACTTGTCATGAGCATATGAATTCTAAGCAATATCTATGACATAATTTTGCACCAAACACTCTGAATTTGTACCTATACACACTGCTAGAATTGATCCATAATACTTTGTAAATTATGTTCCAGATTTGACAATATACCTGACCGGCATCTATAGTTAGGCCTCTATGCAGGAAATATAGCAGCAAACATAACTAATACCAAAGATGGAAGACTCACCGAGTCGTAAAAAACTCACGAGTTTTTCCTCTAGCCGAGCTTTTTCAATGTTAACTGGCAGAGTTTTTTGGGCGAGTTTTTTGAAAAATTCGGCAAGTTTTTTGGCGAGTACTCGCCGAAAACTCGTGAGTCTGACGAAAAAACTCAGCTGCGTCATAAACATAAACAGCAACGTCTTTTTGAAAGTTCATTTCATTTCAAAAACACTTGAAACTTTGTGTGGAGACCAAACACTCCCCCCCCCCCCAAAGCAAGAAGACACCATTTGCAATGATCTGCCATCGAGAAGAGCAGATTCAAATGCATTTTTGTGCAGATTTTCAAGGCAAATTCGAATCATAGGTAGGGTTTTGGTTTTTCTTTTTTCTTTTTGATTAATCATTTTTTTTCATTCTTGTTGCAAATTATTCAATCCAAATTTCATTCTTGTTGCAAATTATTCAATCCAAATTGAAAAAAAACTTCATAGAGCACAAAGAAACAAGTTTTTTGCATTTAGAATCCAAAAGACAAGATTCATCACCATTTTTATTTTTATTTTTATTTTTTCATTATTTTCATAGTTTTTTTTTTTTTTCAGACCCAGGTTCATTTTTTATGTAGAATGTTTAGATTAGTTAATTTATAATACATTTAAACACATTTGTATCAATTTAAATCAAATTTTGAGAGATTTTTTAATGATTTAGGTTGTTTTTTAAATTTTTTTGTATTAAAAATCTAATATGTTGTACAATTTTTTGTATGTGTAGGTTGAATACGCACTATAATGGCTTTTGGTGCTTCAAGTTTAGGCTCCACCTCATCGATGCCCGCACCATCATGGGTTCCAAGCATTCGTCCTCCAGGAGCTAGAGACTCTGCATGGAAGTATGCTATGAGAGGGTCGATACCTGGATTGGTTGTTTGCAGTGATTGTAAGAATGTATATCATGGAGGCATAAATCGCCTCAAATGCCATCTTGCAGGCATTCCTCAGCATGATGCCAAGCCTTGTGAAAAAGAAGAGATTAGAAGAGAGATGCTTTCCCTACTTTCAGCTACCAAGGAAAGAAAATTGCAAAGGGAGAGGACAAAAGCAGCCATAGTAGCAACCATAGCTTGTGGACATGGTCAGGCGCCCGAGCAAGTGGAGATAGAGTCAGATGAGGAGGCGGATATTGGCATTGTGGGCTCTCTGTGGTCCATGGATTCGCACTCATGGTGCAGCCACAGCCACACTATCCTCTAGGCCCCCCCTTTCCTCTACTTCGAGTAGAGTGCCACCACCACCACCTACATCTTCACGCACACCACAGAGTTTTTTGTGCTGCGAAACACACTAGGAGCACAGATGTCATTGGAGGCTACAGGGTAATATAAGGAGGTGCATCAACATGCCGACATGGCATGTGCAAACTTTTGGTATTTCAATAACATACCATTCAATGTGGCGAGTAGTCCCTATTGGCACAATTTGGTTACCACATTGACAGTTGCGGGAAAAGGCTACAAGCCACCTTCTCGCAAAGACTTGAGTGGGAGGTTAGTAAACTTAAATTTTATGCTAAGCTTATGTTCTTTAATTTAAATTAATTTATGTTGAATTCAAGATATTTTTTGTTTAAAAATTACAATTTTGTACTTATTTAATTATTTTACTTTGTACTTGCAGGTTGCTCACAAATGCAACCAAAAGGGCAATACATGTAGTGGAAGAACAAAAGAATAAATGGAAGAAATATGGCTGCACCATTCTTTCCGATGGGTGGACGGATGGGAGAAACCACACCATCCTTAATTTTTTGGTTGCTTCCAAAGGTGATGTTGTGTTTTGAAAATCAGTGGATGCCTCCAACAAGATAAAAACTGCAGAAACATTGTGTACATTGTTGGAGGAATTTGTCATGGAGGCGGGGATTGATAATGTGGTGCAAATCATCACAAATAATGCAACAGTTGTGGCAGCTGGGGGAATGCTTGAGAGTAGACATCCATCACTCTTTTAGTCACCTTGTGTGGCCCATTGCCTTGACCTTCTTTTGGAGGACATGGGCAAACTTGTTTGGGTGGCACCGATTGTAGATGATGCAAGGAGCATCACAAAATTTGTCTACAATCACCCTTGGGTTCTTAATTTGATAAGAGAGCATACGCAAGGGAAAGAGTTGGTGAAATCAGGTGCCACAAGGTTTGCAACGGTTTTCCTAACGTTGCAAAGAACTTCGGGTTCTTTGGCCTCTTTAAAACAAATGTTTGTGAGTCAAGCATGGAATAACTCCACATATTCAAAGAAGCCCGAAGGAGAGAGAGTTTCAACAATAGTCTTCAACACCTTGTTTGCACAAAGAGTTACAAAGATCGTGAAGGCAACTTCAAAACTTTGATTTTAATTTTAACTCAAGTTGAATATATTATATAATTATAATATATTTTTTTTTAATTTAACTTTAAGCCTTTCATTATAAATTTCTAACTTTGATCTTTTTGTATTTTTAATCTTGGTGTCAGAGCCCTTGGTTAGAGTCCTCCGCTTGGTAGATGGGGATCAAAACCCAATGGGATATATTTATGAGGCCGTGGATAGGACCAAGGAGGCTATCAAAAGTTATTACATGGAGGACAGCCTCAAATTTGATCCCATATGGGAGATTGTTGATAGGAGGTGGAACAATCAACTCCACCAAGCCACCCATGCAGCAGGGTACTTCCTCAACCCTAATTATCTCTTCTCAAAGAGCTTCTCTGATCCTAATGGAGAGGTTATGGAGGGGCTCACAGCATGCATTCAGAGGATTGAATCCAAGGTTGAGGTGAGAGACCTCATTGTCAACGAGTTGGATATCTACAGGGAAGCAAGGGGTAATCTCTTTTCTTTGGAGCTAGCTATTAGAGGAAGAACCACTCAACGACCAGGTATAAAATTGGGAGTCTTGAACTTTTAAGTTTATTTCACATGCATCTTATAATTTGATAAAATGTGTTTTGAGTCTTTGACTTTGTTTTCTAACTCTTCAATATTTATTTTTTTTGCAGAGGTTTGGTGGAAAACTTGGGGTGGAAATGCCCCACATCTACAAAGAATTGCCCTCCACATACTATGTCAGCCTTGTACTGCATCCAGTTGTGAGCACAATTGGAGCTTGTTTGAGGCCATTCACACGAAGAAGAGGAACAAGTTAGCACAAAAGCACCTCAATGACCTTGTCTTTGTGCAATAAAACCTTCGGTTGCGCACAAAGAGAGTAGAAGAAAAATCACTGGATCCTATTGATCTAGATGAGATAGATCCTTACAATGATTGGACAAGGCGAGATGAGCAACCTCCATTGTTTACCACAGACGAGACCCTTGACTTCGAGAGACAGGCAATGGAGGATGTGGGTGGATCAGGAGATGTAGGGTTGGAGGACATTCATGAGGATGAGGATGAGTCATTGCCAAAGCCAAATACTTCCAAGATGGTGACCTTCCATGCCAACCGAGAAGCCAACAGCAATAACAATGCCACCGCCACCATGAATGCACGGTAGGACTAGAGGACCCAGCCCTTCCCTAGTTGCTACTAGACTAGGGAAGAGGAAAGTCTAAAATGTTGTATTTAGTTACTGTTTAGTATTTACTTCTAGTTTTACTGTTTTCATGTATCAGACTTTCAGGCTTTTAGCCATCGGGATTCCACATGAGAATGCGATTTTGTAATCAATTTGCATTAAAGTCAATCAAAATTAATAGAAAACACTTTTGTACTCATTTATGGACTCATTGGATTCATCTTGTCATTGAATTTTGCAAAAAAAAATGTTTCTAATAAAATTTAAGCAATTTTTTAAGTTCTCGAGATTTTTACTGAGTTTTCTCTGAGTTATTGTTGGCTCGCCAATTTTGGGCTTGGCGAGTTTTTTGCCGAGCCAAGTTTTCCAACTATGACTAATACTGCTCTACATATGGTTCTTCTTTGGTTCTTTAACTTTTCCTTCATACTATTTGTTATGGGTGGATCACATATCTATCATAGAGATGAGGCTGTGATTTGACCAAACCTATGTTCTTACTGTCCCAGATTTCATCCAAGTCATCATCCACACCCTCTCAAAGTTATTTCCCTTTCTATGTAACTTTTATTCTAGTTTCCACAATATTGTAATTGTGTTCTTTATTAAGTTTTGAAAGCAATAAATGATAGACAACTAGAGTTAGAATTCGGGTGTTTTTTAGCAATTTTAGGTTTCAAATTTTGGGCAAATGCAATTTTTTGTTGAATCCATATTCAAATTTTAGAGCTCTAGCTATACTAGTAATTTGCCCAAAGATGAGTAAGGCAGCTCACACAAAACGTCAAACAAAACTTTGGCTACACAATACACCCAAAAAACTCAATAATGTGTCTTCTTAGAAACTTTGGCACCATTTGCCTTGAGATAATTATTTTTTGCAAATTTGGTATCATGAATGACTGAATTAAAATGATTTTGCATATTCGATCTTAATGCTACATCAAAGACTTTGCTTGGACACATTGTACATCAGTCTCAGGTACAACTAAGGTCAAATGCAACTAGTGTTTGAATGATATCAATGGTGACATTTATTGCTTCAAACAGAATTTGGCGAAGGAGGCGGGACATGATACTACTGTTTGCACAACCTGCCCTATATGTTAGTTTTATGATCAGATGTAATGCACTGGAAATTAATTCAAAATCAGACACAATAACACAGCAAATACCCTGGGAAAACCCTCCTCTTGAGGGGAAAAACCCAGCAACAAATATCACTCTATTATATATCAATAATGGCAACAAGTCTCTTTACAATGAGGCCAATCTCAAGGCCGATATGCAGCACCTTCACAAGATGCAATGATAACAAGTAATCAGCACTTCCTTGTAACTCAGATCTGCCCTTAAGAAATTCGCTATCTACTCTTGATAATTCGCAATCTGCACTTAATTGATCTGCCCTTGAAGAATTCACACTTGGAAGAGAGGAAATGCTCGAAATTAATTGATGCCCAAATGGAGTGGAATGATCTTGTATTTATACAACTTGAAGGAGAGAGGTCGCAACCTTTCATGCAAAGTCGGCCATCATAAAAATATAATTTCAATTTAATAAATACAATTTACAAGGAAGGTCGGCCAAGAAGATAATTACAAAGATGCCATGTGAAGCGCCTCTTTACATTGAATAAACACATATAAATAAGGAAGTATGAAGCCCGAAGCTGCAATTACATCAACACTCCCTCTCAGCTAGGGAGGAATACTTCCTGCTGCACAAGACACATCACCTCATCGTGATGTCAACCACAATGGCTACAACGATATGTGGAAGGGAAAGATATCACCTCATCATGATATCAAATATCACCTCAACGTGATATCAACCATAATGGCTACAACCATGTATGGAAAAGAAAGATATCACCTCATCGTGATATCAGATATCACCTCAACGTGATATCAACCATAATGGCTACAACCATGTATGGTATGTACAAGTGTTCATCACTTGCGTGATGTTGTCACCTCAACATGACTTTCACCATGGCTCTCGCAGAGGGTGAAACTCAAGTACAAGAAAATCATCACAGACTCTTTCACATGATGTTGTCATGGAGTCACACACATGACATCCACCATGGCTCTCCCAGAGGGTGGAACAAGGGCTTTCACCTCAAACTTCTCTTGCAGAGAAGAATGCATTAACAAGGGATTTCACCTCGAACTTCTCTCACAGAGAAGAACTCATTAAAGAGGATCACTGATACTGAGACTACTTCTCAATTAAGGTTGTATTCTCCTCCATACCAAGCTTATCTCGAAAGTACACAAACTTTATCCTGGAGAGAGGCTTGGTGAGAATGTTTGTCGTCTACTCATCAGTGCTAATATACGTCAAGTGTATAGCTTTCCTTAATACCATATCTCTGATATAATGGTATTTGATCTCCACATGCTTAGTTTTGTCATGGAACACAAGATTGACAGAAAGCTTCACACAACTCTGGTTATCACAATGAATAATAGTAGGCTCCATTGATTGTCCAAATCAATCCTGCAAGGAGCTTACGAAGCCACACTGCTTCCTGAGCTGCCACACAAGCTGCAATATACTCTGCCTCTGCTGTACTCAATGCTACATATGATTGATTCCTGTTGCACCAGGAAATCATAGCAGATCCCAAACTGAAGCAACATCCAGAGGTGCTCTTCCGATCAGTGACACACCCTACCCAATCAAAATCAGTATAGCCATGCAACTCCAGATCCACACCTGAAGAATATCTTAATCCATATCCAACTGTGCCTCGCAAGAATCTCAGGATATGCTTCACTACAACTAGACGTATTTTCCTTGGTTCACACATGAACTGACTAAGTGCACTCACTGCATAGCAAATATCTGGTCTAGTATTGACTAGATACATCAACGATCCAATCAACTATGCATATAAAGGATCCACTAGATCTGAACTAGTTGCAGCCTCCTTAAACATCTTCTTCGGGTTCAGTAGACTCCCTCTGAATCTTCAAGTACTTGCATCAACCTTCTAACCTCTTCGTCCGAGATTGCCTGCAACACTTGCCTTAGATAAATGTTTTCCAGCACACACCTCTGGTACTGTAGAGAATTCAGGATTGTCCTCCTCGACCTCATCCCAGATCACACTATTCTAAATAGGTTTGCGGAGCTACCAATGTCAAATCCAGATGACTATCTTGTGCAATTTTGATTTCAGCAGTTGAAGAGGTCTTTCAAGGATTTAACACTTGGCCTTGCAACACTGCAACCTTCACTTCTTCTCAATGAGTCACAAAACTCCCTCTTGATCCTTGCTTCAAAGATTGCAAAGAAGTCTTTTGGAAGTGAACTCCCTCTAGCCACCAACTCAGTCCTATGGATGCAAGTTGTGACTTCACGCTTGATCATTTTTTTGGTCGGCATGACTTCCTCATAAGATGCCTCAAGCTTTACATCACTAAGCAATCTCTCATCACCTTCTTGCCCCTAGATCTATCTTGGAAGCATTTTTGGAGAGAGATTACTAATAGTTTATAATTATCCAAAGAAATATCAAGGCTAGAATCATACAAGGTTTACTATTCCAAGTTATAGTATGAATACATAATAATTTATGAACAATATTAAAGCATAAATAAATGAGTCAACCTATAAGAGAAATATATCAAAATAAATCAAAATAAAGGGATAAGGAAACTTATCTTTATTGAATTCTGATATAACTCTTTCTTCCATCTTTTACTCTTCTCGAGAGTGCTAAACTCAGCACATCAAAAGGTAATCTGCACAACTACAGATTTCTTGAATGCATTATGCAATTAGCATGTAGAACCAACTCTCTCCAAGAGGTCAAGGCTCTATCACAGTTCATGCATTAGAGAATGATATCGATGTGACCAACTAATCATCATCGAAATTGCAATTCTCTTTTTATTTCGGAGTCACACTCAGAAATCTTCACAACTAGCATAAAATAACTTGCAACAACTGAAATCCTCAAAGGATCTTATGCTAGAGAACACAATTCCACTATCTCTCTTTACTAATTACAAGATCCAACTAAATGATATAACTCAGCAAACAAAGAATACTTATCTCTTTAAATATTTTGATGGATGCAAATACTGGACGCAGTAAGATACGTTGCTCTTGCGCACAGATCAGCACACAACTTTCACGGCTTGAACACATGCCCATGGCTTAGAATAGAAATTCCCTAGAATCCTTCTGAGGAGAGATCTCATCCACATCCGCAAATGAAGCATGCTGATTAGGCCTAGTGGGGCAATCCTTCGCATAGTGACCAAACTTGTCACAACGAAAACATTGGACTTTGGAGAGGTCCCACTTCTTCTTGAATGCGGGAGCACCATCAGCTCCTTTATCTCTATTCCTCTTGAAATATCTTTTTTTTCCACCTTTCCCTTTCTTCTTCGAGGATAGACCGGAAAGAACATGAATGTCTTCATTTGTAGAGCTTCGACCAATACCTCTCGCAGCCAACCTAGACTCTTCTTGAATACAATCTGCCCTCAAACGATCAAACTTGGGAAGTTTCGATCTTTCACTGATTCCTTGAATGTAAGACTCCCAAGATGAAGGAAGACCATTAAGGGCAAGCATGGTCAAATCCTTGACATCAACAAAATGACCAATACCTTGACATCAACAAAATGACCAATAGAAGAGAGCTAATCTCTCAATTCGGAAATCTTCATGCAGTAAGCGATGACAGATTCTCCTTCCGCCATCTTCACATGATGAAGTTGTTCCTTCAATGCAAGTGCATGGCTTGTGTTGTTGATCTCATACATCTCCTCCAAAGACTTAAACATCTCCCTTGCCGTCTTCATCTTAGAGATGATGGGAACAATATGATCCTTCACGGCTTCAACTAACATCTTCTTTTCCTTAGTATCTTTCTTCTTCCATTGACTCTTCTCTTCCTCATCAGCGGGCTTGGAAACTTTGCTCTCCACGAACTCAGCCAATTCACTTTCTTCCAAGGTGAGCATAATTTTGAATCTCCAAGATGTGAAATTAGATGCTCCCTCACGTCTATCCTCAAGCTTAAGACCGATCACCATCTTGACGAAGAGATAGAAGTAAACAACGATGAGAAAGAGAGTAAAGAGTATCGCTGTAATAACAATCTGATCAAGATCTTCTTCAAACCCGCTTTGATACCATATTAGTTTTATGATCAGATGTAATGCACTGGAAATTAATTCAAAATCAGACACAATAACACAGCAAATACCCTGGGAAAACCCTCCTCTTGAGGGGAAAAACCCAGCAACAAATATCACTCTATTATATATCAATAATGGCAACAAGTCTCTTTACAATGAGGCCAATCTCAAGGCCGATATGCAGCACCTTCACAAGATGCAATGATAACAAGTAATCAGCACTTCCTTGTAACTCAGATCTGCCCTTAAGAAATTCGCTATCTACTCTTGATAATTCGCAATCTGCACTTAATTGATCTGCCCTTGAAGAATTTGCACTTGGAAGAGAGGAAATGCTCGAACTTAATTGATGCCCAAATGAAGTGGAATGATCTTGTATTTATACAACTTGAAGGAGAGAGGTCGCACCTTTTCATGCAAGGTTGGCCATCATAAAAATATAATTTCAATTTAATAAATACAATTTACAAGGAAGGTCGGCCAAGAAGATAATTACAA
>VDFB02259263.1:0-49375 GCA_007258455.2 Sequoia sempervirens
TGGATGAAGACATGGAATACTACAATAATCATTTTTTTATTTGCAAGTTCATGGGAATGTGGGTTTCTCTTCCATTCCTTGATACCTGGATTCGCAAGACATGGAACCCAGAAGGAGATTTTGATATTTTGATGGTTGCGAATAATTTTTTCATCGTAGAATTTTCACGTATTTCTAATCAGAATAGGGCCTTTGAAGGAGGTTCATACTTCTATAATCAGGTGGGCCTCTTTATAAAGCCTTGGCATGTTGGCTTTAATTCGGTGGAGTTACCTTCTAGGGTTCCTATTTGGGTTCATCTCCCTCGACTGTTGCTTGAATGTCGGAGAAGTGACATATTGCAGTCAATTTCCTTGTTGCTAGGGAAACCCATCGAGCCCTCATAGCAAACTTTAAATAAGAGGATTTTTTCTTATGCACGGGTATGTGTTGAAATTGACTTGAGTCACCCACTGTCGGATTCAATTGACATGATGGTTGGTTCTTGTTCCTGGACTCAACCGTTAGATTATGAGACATTTCCTTTCAAGTGTAGACTGTGTCGTGAATATGATCATCTGCAGCGAAGGTGTCCCTGTGCTTCTAGTGCTGCTGGTTCAAGTTTTGCTCCTCAGTCTAATTTGATGACTAACAAGGGTAAAGCTCCCATGCAAGGGGAGGCAACTGATAAAGAAGGTTTTATTCTGGTTAAGTCTCGTAATCGTGGGAGGGGCCAAAAGAGATCCCTCAAGGATAGGCAGGAGGGGGAGACTTTTAACAGATTTGAGACTTTGGAGGATTTAGTTCAAGAGGAAGGGTTTCAAGTTGAATTGTAGGCGACAATTGGTTCTTTGGAAAAGGATGGTAGTGGGGATCAGCCTTCTGTGATCCCCAGTTTAGTTCAGCTTGGTGTTCAGGGTTCACAAATGGATACTGACTTGCCTCCTTCAGCCCTTGTTCAGAGTACAATTGGTTTGGCACCGGAGGCTTCTGGTGGCTCCCCTGGTGCTGGTGGGGTTCTCTCTGTGGAGAACGGTGCTTTTGGTGTAGGTAAAAATAAGTCTTCCTCCCCTACTTTGGGTTTGCAACATAAAACATCTAAGACAGGGGTGTTTGAGAAACCTCTTAAGGTTGGTAGAAAAAAGGATCAGGAAAAGGTTAAGCTAATTGGCGAGACATTGGTGGAGTCGGGTTCAGTGAAGACTATTGATGCTCACTTCTCCCAACCTCAACGATGATAGTGCTTTCTTGGAATGTGAGGGGTATGAATAGCATCCCTAGACAAAAGGCTATTTGGGATTTGGTTCGGATTCATTCTCCTAGTGTGGTTTTCCTTCAGGAAACTAAGTTATATGTTGATAGTATGTTGAGCATGGCTTTGAAGATTTGGGGGCGTGGGTAGTGTCAATGTGTTGGGGCGTTTGGTAGCTCTGGTGAGGTGGCTTGTTTATGGGACCCATGTAAAGTTAGTCCAATTTGGTGGTTCTTGTGCAAAGGCTGATTTCTTGTGTTGCTTTTCATCGTGAGTCTAGAGAGAGAGTTCTTTTCTCTAACATCTATGCTCCGACTGATTTGTAGGGAAAGGTTTTGTTGTGGGGCCATGTTAGATATGTGAGATCTTTGGACCCTTATCTACCTTGGATTTTGGCAGGGTATTTTAATGTTGTTACTTCTCTGGAGGAGAAGAGGGGAGGTTATGCTCGCCTGGATCCTTCTTCAATTCTCTTATAGGATAATATTGCTCTTTTGAATTTGATTGACATCAAGCCTGTTAATGGGGTCTTTACCTGGAATAATAGGTGTGGGGTAGCTGCTATATCTGAGTGCCTGAATAGATTCCTAGTGTCCATTTTTTGGGTGGGAGGCAAGTGGTTGATTAGCTCTAAGATTCTGGATGGGAGGGGTTTTGATCATTGGCTGATCAAACTCACTACTAAGTTACCTCGATGCTGTAGAAATTAGTCTTTTAAGTTCCAGCTTATGTGGCTTAGAGATGAATCTCTTCATGATTTGATTCCTGGCTGGTGGAATCTTGGGAAGCCGACACATGGTACTGCTATGTACTCTTTCTCCAAGAGGTTGTAGTATGTGAAGTATAGATTGAAGTGTTGGAATAGGCAGCAATTTGGTAATGTGTTTCAAGCAAAGAAGGATGCTCAGTTTCGCTTGGACTTGATTACTAGACAGATTTGAGATCAGGACCTCACTAAGGAGCTTGGTCTTTCAGAAGTTGCTGCAGTTAAGGAAGTTGAGGAGTGGGAATTAAGAGAAGAAATTTTTTGGAAACAGAAGTCTAGAATTGAATGGCTCCAAGTGGGAGATCATAATACTTCTTTCACAATTTTGTCAAGGATAGAAGACAAGGTAATGTTATTTCCTCTCTCTTTTCTTCGAATGGGGAGACTCTTTCCTCCTCTACTTCTATTTCGATTGAGGCAGTTTACTTCTTTTATGCTTTATTCTTTGAGGATTCCCCTCCAGCAGAAGAGGCAGAAGCTATGATTTTGGATAGCATACCACCTTTGGTCACCAGTGAAATCAATGAATCTTTACTTATTCCTATTTCTTTGTTGGAGCTTGAGAATGTTGTGTTCCAGATGAGAAAGGCTAAAGCTCCTAGGCCTGATGGGTTCTTGGTTGAGTTCTTTCAGGAATTCTGGGAAGTGATTAAGATGGATCTTTTGTCGGTTGTTCAGGAATCCTACATGAATAAGCAAATGTTGAAATCCATGAATTCTACCTTCCTTGCTCTCATACCAAAGAAGGATGGGGCTAATACTCTAGATCTCTTTAGGCCAATTGTGTTATGTAATGTGGTGTACAAGATAATTACAAAGTTGATTGTTGAGCGGATGAAACCTTGGCTAAGTAGGTTAATTTTTGAGGAGCAAGGGGGTTTTGTTGGTGGTAGGTAGATTATGGATGGTGTCATTATTGCTGCTAAGACCATTCATTCTATGGCTCGTTACAAGGAAAAAGTTATGTTTATTAAGTTGTGTTGTACCCAAACCAAAAATTTTGCTTCATTAAGGCATTTTGCTTAAAAGAGTCTAAACCTTGTTAAAATGATGTCAAAACACAGTTTTTGGGCAAATCAAGTATGTATTTTGAGTTAGTTTGGTTTCGGGAAGATACTAGTGAAATTTGGGAAAATTTGAAAATCAGGGTTTCTGCACCCCTATTTCAAGTCATGAAACCCTAAAAATAGAAACTTGTCAGAATTGTCAAAAATTAATTTTGATTGGCTTATTTCACATCACGATCACAATGGTGAAGTCAGTTTCAGTTAAAAGTCAGTTTAAGGCTACTGGGTAGATTTCACTTTTTCAGGAGGAAAGCTAGGATTTCTAAGATTGTCAATGGCAGTTGGCCAATACCAGGTATCAAAATCTAAGCCTGAAACTCAAAGCAAAACATTCTATGATGAAAGATGCTAAAAGAGATGCTTCATGGCAGAGGGGATTTTCAAATGGCGAAAAGTGCAAAAATATTCTAAGTCTCGAACACTTCACTTTGTAACATGGGAGACGCTTGCGCAATCAACGTGCAAATCACCTTTACAGTGTCCATACATGTGAAAGTGGTGAAATACAGTCACATACACACATTAGTAGCAGTAATGCTTCTACGTGGTCAACTCGGCAGCCAAATGGTGTTTGCAGAGTGTGAAATGGAAGAAAATATCTAGCAGAAAGCAAATCTGCGCCCTTGTAGCCTAGGGGCGCCCTTCATTTTGGAGGTTCAGATTCAGTGCTTTTTGGTTGCCAATACATTCAATCTCTTTGGAATTCAGTCAGCTTTCCGGCAAGCTATCAAGCGAGATCATCTGAGTTGCAGAACTTCGGCTATCGAAGGCTGAAGCAGAAGGTACGAAGAGGTTACACATCAAAGAGGACTGTCAAATTTCAGTTTTTGTGCCCCTATAGCCCAGGGCCGCCCTTGAATTAGACTCCTCAGATGTTTGAATTTGCAGTTTTCATTTCCAGGGAATCTTTTTTGATTCAGCCCAACTCCGCGATGTACCTATTCGCAAGATTGTTAGATATGCTGGGTGACCGTGGCAGTAGTTCCAGTGAGCACGTAAAACAGAGGGTGGATAAACATGAAAATGTCAACCTATACCTCTATAGGCCAAGGGCGCCCAGTTTTTTGGCCAGCTAGATGGGGTTTTTAGCAATCGTCGTCTTCACGAGACTTGTGTGGAATCCTCCTAGCTATTTAGTGAATCCAGCCGTCAACCCTCAAGATTTGTCAAACACCCATGAATGAAGGATCGATGGAAATTATTGAAGAATGTAAACAAGCAGAAAAATGGCGAAGTATGGAAATTACACTCCCTCTAAAAAGGCGCCCTTCTCCTGGAGGTCTTAGAAGTAGTTTTCTCGCTTCGTCACTCCCAAGAACATCTTTTCTAAGTTGTACCAGCTTCGCAATGAGATCAACGGTGCGCACATCGAAGCACTCCAGCTCCCGGTGTCAGGGGTCAAAGTAGAGCATTCGTGTTGAAAGTTGCAAGTTGCAAAATCATTCTTAAAATGGTAATTGCATTATTGCAGGCTAGGGGCGCCCTTGCTTTTGGGGTCCTTAACTCAACTTTCAAATGCCTTACATACAGTCGTTTTTTGCGGAATTCTTCTAGCTACGCGATGGATCCATCACCCAGTCGGCAGGAGCCATCGTTCACCGGCAACAACAATTTGAAGCATTAAATGGAAAAATAGAGAAATGACAAGTCTAGAGACCTTGCATCAATTTAATCAAGGGTGACTAATTTTTTGAGGCATCAGACATGCTTTTTAGCAATTGCAGCTCCTAGCAGACATTTCATCTTTGTTTTGTTGGCTTCACAATGGATATCTCAGCTCAATCACAGCATCAATCAAGCTTTCAGAAATCAGAGCTCAACAAAGGCAATCGTGACTTTTCAGTGAGCTACAAAGTAGGAAGTTAGCAAAAATCTCAATTGTTGCTAGGGGATGCCTAGGGAGTCAAATTTGGACTTTTCGGAATCAATAAAGTTCTTTGAGCGCACCCGGATGCAGAGATTTCAGTTAACTCATTAAAATAATATTAAATTTTCAGTCTTTGCATGCCAGCTTTAATGGGGCGATTTTGCTCAATATTTTAATATTGGCACCCTTCTTGATGTTCATTTGCAAATTCACTTGTAAGGGTGAACTGAATATTTTAATATTTTAATTTTTCAGGACTCCGAGTCGATGACAGTTGAACAAAGTGGGGTCCAATCAAGTGATTTCTTTTGAAATCAAGGTTTATTCTTGCAATTGGTGCCATTAAGCTACGAATTTATTTCAAGATGGCATCCTTTTTCTCTCACAGCAGTTGAAGAGCAAGCGAATTTTCTCATTTAAGTGAAAATTTTTCAGCAATCAACATTTGAAGGCATCACAGATATTATTTTCAGATTTCCTTGTAGGTACAAGTCTAGAATAATTAGCAAACTTCAGACAAGATGGCGATTTTAGCAGAAGCAAAGCATAAAAACTTCTATCTTTTGTCTTAAATTCTTCTATTCTCATCTTAGGTTTTCTTCGCATGTCCAAGATTCGACGACTTTTGACAAATCTGATCATCTGGGTTGGTTGTGCACAACTTCCTCTACAAAACCCATGTGTTAGAATTTTTCAGGAAAATTTGCTTCAGAGCTTCAATTCTCAAAGCTTTGATTTTCTCAACTGAAATTCCTTTGCATGGTGGAGTAGAAGTCGATATTTTTCAAATCTAACGTTGTGGGTTGTCTTAGAATCATCTTCTGGACAAAACCCATATTTCAAATTTTCTCGAAAAAATAGTTGCAGCCCCTGCTACCCCCAATTGCTTTTTTCGAAAAAGCTCTTGCATGTCAAGCTAAACGGCGTTTTTTCCCAATTTTGACGTTGTGGGTTGTCTTAATTTTCTACACAAAACCCACGTCTCATAATTTTTCGTGAAAATTGCCCTTCGACAGGGTATTTTTAGCCTCATCAAGAGTCATTTTAGCTTTCAAGAGAAAGTTGTCAAAACATAGCCGTGTTTACAGTCAACAGGCGATTTTTTCAGAATGCAATTCACATAGACTGAATTCAAGACCAAGTCAGTCTTAATTCATGATTTCATCAGAAAAGATGACACTGATTTGTATCAAGCACATCCGAAGGGTTGACAGGCGTAGTCACTCAAGTCTACATGGTTTCATGCCTCGTATAGCTAATTGTCTTCCAAGGCCGGTTTAGGGGGTTGATACCGTTGGAATTCTGCATGTGTAGCAAGTTTGTTTGCATTTCTCACAATCAAAGGGTTCGCAGTTTCATCATGCAACACTCTTCCATTGAGAAAAACGTGAAAAAAACGTGAGAAGCGTCAAAAGCGTCAAGATGTAGAAGAAATAGTGGCAATCACTTCAGTTACGGAGCTGCCAGAGTTACCAGTCAGTGAAATGCCAGTTTAAGTGTACAGAGATTTCCAGGATTTCTTGAGTTGCTGACAAGCAGTGAATTGACAGTTGAGACATGTGACGACCTTCAGATGGTGATGTAGTCAACAACCTCGTGGCCAGTGAACTCCAGATTAGGACGTCCCACCTTTTCAAGATAGACATTAAACACAGCAGTTAACTCGATGCTTCTTTTCGAGTTAACTTGTTGTTCCACATATCATGCTACATCTGTCTTGGAATCATCAATGTACAGTTGGAGTTTTCACCTAGTTTTCATTTCAATAAGGACGTGCATGCTTGCACATGTTCATTTAGATTAGCCTTGTTTCGGTTAACTGATGGTAGCTTTGCAGTTAACTGTATAGTTTCCTTTATTAGGGTTTAGCAATAAAATCTTGCATGCTTGCAAGACTGTAGTTGACTCAAGGTGATTTTAGGGTTCCCTACACCTTTTGATGTCTATAAATAAGAGCTCTTTGCTCATTTGTAATGAACTTTTGCACGAGAAAGTAATATATGTTGTGCCCACCTTGCCTATAATATTGCTGATTTTGTATCTATTCACGAGTTTTTGCTATGATGATGAATTGTTATGCCACTCGGGTTTCATGTTATTATTATGGTGAATGCTCATCTTAGTTAGATATAGTGGCTAGTTTGTTCGTGGATTTTATGCGTGTTTCGCCTATGCAATTTACTGTCCTAGTTGGCTATCCTATATGTTTTGTTTCTAATAAGCCTATTCAGATGATGCAAATAGATGTGCCACCTTGCCTTAAAGCTGTAAATCTGTACCTAAAGCTTATCGTTTGATGTGTGTTAATAAACTTCTTCCCAGCCAAGCAAATAGTTGTGCCACCTTGCCTTCATGTTGTGAATCTGTACTTGAAGTTCATCGTATAGAACATTCCTACTCTATTTCCCCATGCTCTGTTTACTTGAGGAGACTGGATAGATTAAAAGCTTTAGTTTAGTTGTAGTTAGTGATCTGCGAAACTAGAAAATCCTTAGCTGCAACGTTCGTGGTTTTTCTTAACCTTGTGCCTCTTTTAGCTGAGAACAAAAAGATAGGACTTAGATTACTTTTCTTTTGCACGCATTTCAGCAATACAAGGGAGCTTCCCCTCCTAATTTGAAGAGCACTCATTACGCAGTGTGCATAGTTGTCCATACCAATTTGCACTCCAGAGGTGTTAGTTGTTACGCCAACAAGTTGGACATGCCTAAAGCTTATGACCATGTTAAATGGCCTTTTTATTCAAGATCCTAGGAGCGTTTGGATTTGCTAGTGACTGGATTGAGTGGGTCAAGAGTTGTGTCACCTCTTCTTCCTTTTCGGTGTTGATTAATGGTGAGCTGACGGATTTGTTTGGTGCTTCTCAGGACTCAAACAAGGAGATCCTCTGTCGCCCTACTTGTTCATCTTATTGGCTGAGGGCTTGAGGAGGTTTATTAGATCTTGGGTGGAAAGAGGTTTGATCCAAGGCTGGAGTTGGGGAAATGATATTCCCCCACAGTCCCATCTTCAGTTTGTGGATGATACAGCTCTGATGGGAAGGGCCAAAGTTGAGGAGGCTATTAGATGGCATGCAATGCTGGATAGTTATTTGGCTTCTTCCAGTCAATGCATTAATGAGGGGAAGGCTTCTATCTATTTCTTTAATACTCCTAGCAGTATTCAAAGGAGTATTGTTGGCATCCTTCGTTTTCAGATTGGTACTCTTCCCTTTGTTTATCTTGGTATTTTTCTTGCTATTCGCTCACTTCCTAAATTGTTTTGGCAGGGAATTATTGAGAAGTTCCGAAATTTTTTCAGTCATTGGACTTGCAAGTGGCTTTCTTCTGCAGGGAGAGTGATACTTTTAAAGTCTGCGGTGCAGGCTCTTCCTCTGTACAGGTGCTTCGTCCTTTTTGCACCTTCTAGCTTTATTAAAGAATTTGAGAGCTTGTCTCAAAGGTTCCTTTGGTCTAGTAATCTTCTCGATAGGAAGTGGAGCTTGGTTAAGTGGGAATCCATTTGTAGGCCAAAGTAGGAAGGTGGGCTGGGTTTGCATCGGACTAATCTTAATGGGAAAGCTCTGGCAACTAAATTGTATTAGCGGTGGTGTTCTCAGCAGCATCAGTTATGGGAAAGGATTCTTACTTCTAAATATTTGGGTGTTGTTGAGAGTGTTGATGTTGCTTGCTTTAGTTTGGAGGGGAAGGGTTCTATGATTTGGAGTACCCTCAAAAGGGGTGCTAAGCTGGTCAAGCAAGGGCTTTTTTGGATTTGTAATGGTGATCAGGATGCTCTCTTTTGGTATGATTCTTGGGATGGTCACCCGCCCATCCTGTCCTCTCACCCCCATTTGTAGAATTTGTGTCAGCACTTTATTGATGCTGGTCGGTGTTGTGTGGCTGACTTCAAGACTCTTCAGACCTTGGTTCAGGTTAATGTGTTTAGGTGGAAGGATCCGTAGGAGTGGCTTCCTGGTGATGTCGTTGGAGATCATCAAGAGCTTGTTGAGATTTTGGCTAGTCGTGTTTGTAGTTCTCTTCCTGGGAGGGATATGTTGGCTTGGGGCCCTGATACGAAAGGTAGATTTTATGTTGCCTTAGGCTGTCAAGTTCTTGATAGGCAGTTGTTTGGGAGTTTGGAGGTTTCTTGGTGGAAACAAGTATGGATCAACAAGATAGTTGTGTAAGCTCTTACCAAATATTTGAACTATCAATAGAAACAAAGTATCTTCAACTTTTTCTTTATACAAAGATACATTAGCATTAGCAACCTTATTAGTTTCCCTTTTATTTTGAAGAGAAAGGTTTTGAATAATAATTCCTTGTATTTTGTTCGCTAAGTGAAATCAAATAGAGAAATATTTTCCTTGATCTTGTTTAGATCTTCAATAATATTGTAATCAAATTTCCTTTGTTTGAGAAAATTTTGGTTTTGACTTTTGAGGAGGAAAATTAACTTGTGGTTGTGCTAATTGATTGGGTACCTTTCGAAGAACTAGGTTATTACTAGTGTTCAATTCTAGAGGAGTGAAGATGTTATTTGGAGTAGAAGAAGTCAACAGTTGTTTACCTTTTCTTTGAAGAGCATAGGTATTGTCCCCTAGAACTATTGATATGCTTGGACTTCTTTCAAACCATCTTTGGGTTCATTATCATTTCCCTAGGAAGCTCATCTTTCTAATACCAAAGTAGTTCCAAGATTCCTACCAATATTATTATTACTATTTTCATTAGTCAAGACCAACTCTAATTTTTCCATTTCTTTCTAGACTGTGTAACTCCAAGCTAAATTTGGGACAATCTATTTCCCTGAGTTGTGTAGTGGAATGAATCTTGCACTAGTTAGGTAAGGCTAAGTTGGCTACATTGAGTGATGCTTGTAGATTGGTATTGGACTAATTTGAATTATTTGTACGAGTAGTATTTTCACTAGTGGGTTGAGTATTGTATTGTCTAGACTCTATTTGTTCTCTAGAAATTAAAATTTATCCCTTGATTATTATTAAACTATGATTTTGGGAGACATGTCTCTATAGGTTGAGCATGTCATTGCACAACTTATGTACCATCCTCTGTATGTTGTCTAATTTAGGAATTGAAGTAGAATGAATTTATTTGGGTTGATTAGTGGTGGTGTGTTGGCGTTTAAATTAGCACCTCTGAGTGCTGATTGTAAACGTTCAGCTATTTCAAATGTTTTGCAACACTTCTTCGTTATTTAAAGAGGAGAAGTCCCTCTCTGCTGGGAGCAATGCGTAGGGAAGGGAAATGTTTAACTAAGTTCCTATCTTTTTATGCTTCAGCGGCAGGACACAAGGGTGCACAAACACAATGCGCCGTAGCTAAGCTTTTCTCTGGTTTCTGCAGATCTTAACTACGACTAACTAGCTTCTATCTATCCAATACCTTCAAGATGAACAGAGCATGAGGGTAAAGGAGCGGGAATGGGATGGTTGGATCACTTGAATTCACCGTCTCCAGAGGATATGACCGAGGCTCTGAACTCTCGGGTATACACCGGGATAAGGTTGGTACAAGCAAACACTCTGCACGGTAAACTAGATCCGAGATCTGCCAAGGAGGAGGGACTCCTATCCGAGGTATGAGCTTAAGAAATAGTTTACTAGAAACAACAAATCACGATGCCTTGGCCAACGAGCTTGCTAAGGAGGAGGGCCTCCTATCCGAAGTATAGCTTGGAAGTCAATACATTAAACAACATCAAACGACAACTGTCAATAACAAATATCCAAGGAGGAGGGACTCCTATCCGAGGAGGGAAATGAGACAACAAGCTATTAAACACAGGACGTAGACATAACTCAAATAAGATGATCAAAATGCAAGCGCCTTCTGATATTCTTCTTCAATGCTTTATCAACGAACTACAAAAGTTGGGAGAGCAAAGGCACGAAATCATGCACAATTACAATCATCCAACGAACTCTCATCCAAGAGTGAACAAATATTCGCTTTCAAAGTGTTGGCAACAATGGCGCAGCAATTTTGCATAGCAAGTAAAAGTTAAACAAATAATGAGCCCAAGGCTCTTATTTATAGAACTCAAAGGAGTGGGCAACCCCAAAATCTCCTTGAGTTAACAATGAGTTCTTGCCAATCAATTAGCAAGATTTATTCCTAAAAAGGGGAAACAAGCAGTTAACTGGAAAACTACTTCAGTTAACTGAAAGTCAACAAAGAGTCAACTGGAAACTACTTCAGTTGACTGAAAGTAAACTAAAGGTAAACTTTAATGAAAGTATCCCTCCAAAATAGACATCCACATTTAGTGGAGATCTAAGATCCACAAATCATGGAAGCCAATTAGACATCCTTAATCAGTGGGATCTGACAATGCATGATTTAAGGAAAGTGGAGTTAAACTTGGAAAGAAGCATCAAGTTAACTCCAACTACATTTAATAGCATCTTGAGTTGACTTGGAAAGAAGCATCAAGTCAAACTCAAGTCTCATGAATGCCACTTGGAGGGTAGGACGTCCTTCTTTGGTGCATTTATAGCTTTTCTCATTTCACCATTTCTGGTCAACAGCTCCTTGATCTATGTGTTGACTTCTTCCGTCTCCGGATATTCAATGCTTTGATGACACGACATCTCTTCTTGCGCAAGTTGTTGCTCTTGGTAACTTTTGGCGGCTCCATGCTTGGAATGATCTCTTCGCAGCTGGCAAGTCAAGGTGCTTACTACCATGCGGGAGGTGGTAATATTGGTCTTTTTGCTGCAAGATCAGCCTTTCTTTCTTCTTCGTCCAGAGTAACTGCTGCAGGTCTCCACTGAGCGGGAGATGTATTCTTTTCAAAGATAAAGATCTGCAGACTGTTGGTGATGTCCGTTTGCTCTCCAGCAATGTGTGTAAGATCTGGTTGGAGAGTTGCTGGTGCAAGGTCTAGTTGTTCAATTGGAGTCCAAGGACGCCAAATTGTCATTCTATGAAGAAGAACTCGCCTGTTGACTGTAAACACGGATGTGTTCAGACAACTTCCTAAAACCCCTGAAAATAGCGCCCTGCCGAGAAGTATTTTTCCGGGAAAAATCTGGCACATGGGTTTTGCTCGTGCTTCAATGCTGAACAAACCCAGTTCCTCAGAATTTTGATTCTGAAACTTTTTCGGAAAAACCCCCAAAAATAGGGGCAGCAAGTATGTTGATTTTCGGAAATTTGACGAGATGGGTTTCTCTGGAAAATTACGCTGGATCTACCCAGTTGATCTGATCTGATGTAGCCTGCCACCTTTTTGAAATGTGCAAGAAAACCTAAGACAAGAAGAGAGGAAGTAGATAGAAGATGGATTGGAAGTTTTATTTGATTCTCTGAAAAATCTATCTCTGGGTCCAATCCTCAAAATAGTGATCCTTTTCTGCTTCAGATCTACAAGAAAAATTGAAGAACGGATGAAAACCTCCTTCAGATCTATCAATGGCGTCCTTGAGAGCTTGTGGCTGTTTTTGATCTTTTATCCTGCAATGAAATAATGAAATGGGACGCCTTCACCTTGAATATGTATGTTTAAGCTTCAGATCCACAAATTTGGGGACCTAACACAAGCTCAAAAGGTGATTTGGGCTTGATCTAAAGTTGAAAAGGTGATTTCCACTGATCGTGGAGCGTTTTAGCCAACTTTAACTCAAAAAGCTCTTGACTTAGTCAACAAATTGACCTTTGACTTCCTTTAGGCATCCCTTTTGGTTTCTTGCAAGTTTTTTACTATTTTCTCTCTTGAACAACCTCAGTTTGATCCTGAATCTGGCTTGATCTGTTGATCCTGAGATGATGCTGACACATTCACTGTGGAGCTGGATTTGACCTGAAGAGGAGTGCCTGGGAGGCATGATGATGAAAAGCTGAGTTTAGGGCTTCAAAAGAATGGGCGCCTTTTCCAAGAAAAGGCTCTTTTGCTAATGCCTTGGTGAATTTTCAAACTCTGTTCTTCAGCCTTTTGAAATGGCCTCTCGTGCTTTGATTTGGATTTCTCATTGATCGGAGAGTCAGATGATTTCGCTTGATGTCTCATCAGGTACCCAGCTCTGCTTCGCCAAAAATGACTGTCTTCAGAAAACCTGGATTTCAGTTTAGGGTTCCTTTATCCAAGGGCGCCCCTCCTTGAAAAGGGCGCTTTTGCCTTTTAGCCTGATTATTTCCATCTGACAAGTTGCCTACTTTGATCCAGATTATCCGTTGACTGCTCTGTCAGGTGTTGATGCTTGCAGTTGCGTTTCCGAGATCTACTTGGGCTGAGAAAGATATCCTAGGAAGCCTTTTGTCATTTATCAGCATCTGGAGGTCAAGAAAGAAGGGCGCCTTTCTTTTGGAAAGGCTCTTTTTCCTTAGAACTTTGTCGTCAACTGTGGTTTCTTGATATTTCCTCAACTGCCTCTTTTTGCTTTGTCAGCAGCTGCTTGTGATCTGTTCATCAGATGATCTGGATGTTTGTTTCACTGTTGAGCCAGCAGGCAAACGTCAAGAATGAATGCCTTGGATGATCTGAATGACTTTGTTTGACCTTAAAAGATCATGGGCGCCCCTGCTTGAAAAAGGCTCTTTTCAGCATGTGAACAATTTCTCCTTCGTAACATTTCCAGAGTTAGTCAAATTTTGACCTTTTTCACTTTCAGGAAACTCCTCCGTTGAAGATCACCATTTCTTCATGTCTCACGTTCATCGTGTATGGATGTTTGGGAAAAATGACTAAGGCATTTGACTGCATAGCCTCCTCTTGGTAGCAAGGCGTGCATTCTCCAGACTTAGTCAATTTTCAGCATTTTTCATTTTTTGAAAATCCCAGACTTAGTCAATTTTCAGCATTTTTCATTTTGAAAATCCCCTTCATCAAACAGCACCATTTTTGACCTTTTCCGCCATGGTTGTGTCGTTGAAGCTTTTGAAGCTTAGCTTTCAGCACCTGGTACTGGCCAATCTGCCATTAATGGCTGCGGAGCTCTAACTTTGTTCCTGAAAAATAGAAATAGACCCACCAGAGTAAAACATGTCTTTTGATGATTCTGACTTGACCAATGTGATCGTGAAGCCTTTTAATCCTATCAAAATCATTTTCAATCATTTCTGGGAAGGTCCTATTTTCGGGGGTTTCCCGAAAATAGGGGCGAAAAACCCTAATTTTCAAATTTTCAGAATTTTGCACGTGTGTTCCTTGACAAAAACCTACCAATATTTTATGATTGGTTTGACCTAAAACAGACCTTTCATGGCATTTTAACAAGATTTAGCTCAATTTACACGAATGCCAAAAAATTTATTTGGGTTGATTAGTGGTGGTGACAATAGATACATGACTGTTTAGGAACACATGGATGATTGGCTGATTATTAGCTTAACTTACTACTTAATGGGTTTGCATTCAAGATATGATTCTAATTAGGGTAGAGCACCTAATACTAGATTTAACATTGGTGTTTGTTGGATGAGAGATTGATTAACTAATGGTATTTGATTATAAGCACTAGGCTTTCCAAATGAAGGAAAAGACCTTAAAACAAAGCCTTGATGCATTAGTTGTTGTTCCACTATCATAGCTTCATTATAAGATTTAATCAAGGTTGTTATTATAAGAGCTTTCCTCATAAACATGGTTTTCAACAAGTCCAAAGCTCTAAGATACATTTGTAAAGTAGTTGTGACTATTGGCACATATACTACCAACTTGTTGTATAGCTTATGGAACTAGGTGTTGGATATCTCATGGACTCGTTGAGTTCTCTATGGGTTGAGGCAAATTGTTGATACATAATTCTCAAATCGTGTAGTTGAAAATGATTACTAAAAGCAGTTTCAAGTAGAGTTCAATAAGTTATGAAACTTTATAGGAGACTGATATATCAATCATAAGTGAACTCATTTGAGATAAATGGGAACATTCAATAGGATACATCTTCATGTTCTACTTGAACGCATACCATGGAAAATTTGAAAGCTTGAATGTGTTTCTTTAATAACCTAATCTCATCATGTTTATATTGTGGAGAAATCTTTTAGAATTTTAGGCAAGTCATGAGCAAGGCTTGTAATGTTTAAAGGACATTTTCCAACTAGCCATGCAACAGGTGCAATCGTTGATGGAGGTGGGGGAATGGAAAAGGGGTTGACAAAGGGAACAATAACAACTCTCAAAGATTAACAAATTGAATAGGTCATGGTTTGGGTTATCATTTGTCTAATCTTGGCTTCCTATGTTGAGTAATATATAAAAGTTCAAAATCACCCTTCATAGATCTTAGCTTTGCAATGATTATACTAGGTTCTATAATAGAGCTCTCTTTCTAGTGGCATTTTGGTGATGTGAGTTTTGACACACCAACTTAGTGGGAAAAAATTGTCCTCACTTGAAAGGGAATTGCTCTTCCTCAGTCTTATATCACCTATTCTAGACATGCATGGGTAACCTAGAGGTTTATGTTTATTGTTCCCTTCAAGGCACCTAAAGTGTCAGCCAAGGAAAATATGATTCCAAGGCATAATTCCAATTGTGAAATTGATAGGTTTATGCTAACTTTTAGAAATATTTGTGATTTAATATTATTTAATTAACATAAACCACTTTAATCATGCATAGTTTTAACCAACACAAGATAATGAAAAGTAGGCTCAGGTTTACACATTGATGATTACATGCAATGCAAGCTCCAAAATTTAAAATCCTAACTACTTTAATTTCTAAATTAATTATAAATTTATCTTTAACCTAATTAGGTTCCAAAGAAAATGCAAAAGACAAAGAGGGAAAATAATTTATAATGAGCTTGGGTGATCTTGAGAGGAATAATAGATTCCATAGAGTAGACAAACCAACACTCAAACCAAACTAAACTTAACTAGTTCTCACACAACCAAATGCTCAAGATGGCACTATTTCCCAAAGATAAGCCAATCACCAAAACACATATACACAACCACCATATTGCATGTGTAGGTTAAATATATATGAAGTCTCTTAGATTCCAATGCTATAGATTTATGATGAAATGCCAAATATTGATTTATGAAACTTAGATGAATTACAAATAACTAGTCAAAATCTCACAACTCAATTAGGAAAACTATGAAATACATGCAAATAATAGGAAAACTAAAACATAACATTGAATTGTATTGACATCTAACAAAAAAAAATGATTTCCAACACTTTATCAATACCATACATGGGTATATATTCCTAGGGCATCAATAACATCATGAAATCTATGGGCCACAACAATTGCATCTACTCAAATTGAATGCAACCCTAGAGAGTAACTAGTGTTAGACATACCCATGCCCATTTACTCGAGTTATGTCAAGGATTTAAGGTCCATGGCATGCTTTCAAGTTACCCAAGTACTGTTAGTGAGTAGGAAGGGTAGTTCCATACTCTAGATTTGACTCACCAAATCCCATAGATTTGGCAATCATGACTTCCAAAAGTCCTACCTTCTCCACTTGCATGCTTTCTATCGATGAGCAACTCCTACTTCAATCTCAAGAAGAACCCAATTTTCCTCCATTCAAGGTTCTTAGGCTTCTCCAGAAATTTTTGTTGTTGTAGTCATTAATAGCCCATCACTTCAGCATGGCCTCCCTACTCTATGACTCAAATTCACATCCAAGAAGTTCAACTCCCTAATTTGCACGAAAACCTAATTTTGCACCTATATCCAATAACCAACATTAATTCCAAGAAGGCAACTTTTTTAAAGCAATCAAATTTCGAATTACCTATTATAATCAAAGAAAGCATATTAATCAATATGCATATACCTGATTAAGGAAGGTTCTATCATTAGATTTAATTTCATTTTCATTAGGTAGATTCTTTTCTATTAGGTTTCTCACTTGATAAACTTATATAAAATAGACATCAAGTTTATGCCGGGAGAAGTATAAAGTAATAGTGAAAACATCGTATGGTGAACAATTAAATCAGGATTTCTATGCAAAGGAGGGTTCCCAATTAAGGAAACATTGGGGTATGTTGTAAGTGATAGGAGATAAAGGGATTTATTTTCTATAGTAGAGGGAAGCAGAAGAGACAAAATTGGAGGATGGATTGTTGTAGATAAAGATCTGCAAGAGTTCTAGAAGTGAAGAGAGGAATTTGGTGGAGAATGATTTAGCGTGGTCTAACCAAAAGCTAGAAGAGATGAAAGGGGACCTTACAAACCACTGCTGTCAGATGAAGTTTTAATTTGTTGTAAATCTGTTTCACAAGGGGAAATGCTGTCCATATTTCCTCGTGAGAATTTGATTTAAATTCTGTTGTCAATGATAATGAAAATCAACATGTTTACTAAATATCTTGCCTATGAATTGTCAACCAATATTAATTTGTTTCAGAGTGTATGAGAAATACTTCCTTGCTGTTTTAAATTAGTAAATAAATAGGTTGTGAGGATGTCCTAAGTCTGATACAAGACAGCAAGCATGGATGTGAGAGGTCCCTAACTGTGGTATGAAATTGCAGTTTATAAGAACCTCATTCAGTGAGTAGTTTTGGTATTTTGTTCTCTGATATTTGGAATAAGTGTAGAGTCCCTTATTTCAGTTTGTGAGGCATTATAAGGCATGTGTAAACCCTGTAGAAGAGTGTTGTGATGTGTTGCTTCCCTACCCTTGACTGCATTGGAAGGCTCATGGAGAAACCATTAGCTATGTAATATGTGATTATAATCAACCAAAACTAGCAGGAAGCTTCTTTGAGACTGATAATTTCTGAAGTTATTGTTGAAATATTCATAAGAGTGGTTAAACATCAGCTGATAGCCATATTTGTTCGAGATCTTTTGGCTTTGATGGCTTAGAAATTTCTGTAGTATTGAATGAAATGACCTTTATAATATTGACAAATTCCTTGTACATCTCAGCTTGAAAAATTTATCTGGTGGAGATTATTTTTATGCACAAGTTCTGTTATAATTTTATGGCAAGGTGGGAAAGCATTTTCCTTATACAAAAACTGTGTTTTGTTTCTTTTTTGAATTCTTTGTTTATTTATTCAACTTACAGATCATATTTTCTCTTTTGGGTTTCATGATAGGATTATGAAGAAGTTTGGAAATCCTTTGTAGAGTGACAATTTTAATGAAAGCCCCTTTAAAGGTTTCATAAGAGTTTCTATTTGTCCAAATTCTTCTCCTTTTCTATCTCCTCTGTTAAATGTACTTACTGAGAGATTGGTTTGGTAGAACTGTTTCCATATTTCTATTCATGAAATCCACTACATGTCCAACTTGAAGAAATTTCTACATGACTACATGGGATTGCTTATGGTACTGATCATTGAAACTACACAAAATCTTCATTCATGAATTATAACTTTATAACAAACTGTAAAATGTCATTTGGGTGATTCAATCTATCTATATTTCACTGAGGATAACATTTGAATTTTCTGTTCTTTGGACAAGAATTGACAGGTTTTCTGCTGAAAAGTATCATTTGAACCAATTTTATGCCTAAGAAACAGCCTTCAGTGCTGGTAGATCCTGATTATGAAACTAAAATGTTATATATTGCTTGCCATAAAACATACCAACCATCAATATGAGTTAGATGTACCAAGACAACTCAAGGAATTCAACATATGCTCATCCAGAAATTGTAGATTCAGTTGAAACCTAAACATGAAATTTTTGCAAATTGGTGCTCTTTTGGAAGCCATTAGTGATTCTCATGAAATATGTGTGATTTTCTTTCCATAGTTCTCATAATTGAATATGTGAACTGACTTCCAAGATCCAATCAAGCTTACATCCATTTTCTTGGATCAGGAGACAGGAAAATGAGTGTACAAGACTGTTGGAGAATTCTCCAAACAACTTTTAGGGGTTGAAAAACTATTTTTGGCAAAGAATTATTCTCTGTAATGGCATAGAAATCCAAAGGTGTCTTTCTTTTATATAATACTTTATTCCTTGAAAAAATCATCCATTCATAATCCCTTTTAAGCTAAGCACACTAATGCAATTCATGGGAATCAAAATTGAATCTGGAAGTTTTGCTAGCAGCACTTCAGTTTTATCGGGACATTTTCTCATATTGACTTATCAGATAATTTCAGTACAATATGACACATATACATAACAGTCTACTCTCAAAACAATCTTTGACTTTAGTAATCTCAGTCTATTATCTTGAAAGGAAATCTCCCTTTTTAAATCTCTTATCAGATTCTCATAGTTTTGTCAAGATATCATCCAATATTTTGAAAATTAAAGTTGGTCACATTGATGGATAGATATGCAGATCAGATTTATCAAGGAACACACTTTCTTTGGAAAAGTGGCATAGGAGCTTGAATTCTGAATTGGCTGAAAATTTCCAGTCTGATACATGCTTTCTAGCCTCTAGGTGATGCCTAGGGATAGTGCATGATCTTGCAATTTCAGGAATTGAAATACATTATTGTGAATCAAATGAATATGCTAGACATCTTGCAATTTCTTTGCAAGCAAGAGAGGTACTGGGATTGACTCTTTCCTGTTTGACAAGTTCAGAATTTCATGAACGTCAAGCTACAAGATTGGAACACAGCAGTAGCCCAAATATTAATGTTTATCCATCAACAGAACAGATATTTAACTTGGGAAGAGCCTTGTTTTGGTGGCTCATGACCATCTAGGTTGGAAGCAATAAGAGACAATTGATTGTTAGTGAATAGTGAGTAAGCAGTAATGATCATGGTCTTCTGGAGCAGTTATCTTTTGAACAAATAACATTAGTTCAGTATCTGTTTCAAGATCTGTCTGATTGACTACCAAGCTGGGGAAATTATTTGGTAAATCCCATAGAGAGTTCAGAGTTGAATTATTCAGGAAAGTCCATCACGAATACAGTTTGGGCATGTAGCAGTTCACAAGACTTCAAAAGGGCAAAGAGTGTGCCCAATAAAAATTCACTTTAGCCATCATGGTGGATGATGATGCTAGAAAACAAGTGATCAATCGAATGGCAGAAAGCAGAGTTTAAAAACACAGTCTATTATGCAGATCTATGGAAGATATTAGATAACTTATAAAATGGGTGCCATATCACAAAACAGATTGGGATCTATAATTCCTCAATGAAGTTGCAGAAAACTATCATCCAGATGGCTGGTTGATATATTTTATTTGATTCCATTAATTTATACTGTTGCAAAGTAGTTTGCAAATAAAGCATAGCACCTTACACTTGACGACTACTCCATGTCTGCAAACCCTAGAAATGCATATTGGACAGAAGATCTAATTAGCAGTGAAGCACTTAATGGATACGTTTGCTACTTAAGTGGCTAATATGCAGCCCTTGCTGTTATGAGATATGTTGCTCCAGATACAATGGTGACAGATTTCTTTTAAGTTATGGTGGAAAGAACATCTCTTGCTTTTTCGGTATTTGTCTGAAATTTGCACCCATAAATATGGCAACTTTGCTGTCCAATTGTGATTTTCTATTCAGAAGGACATTGTCCAAGTGAATAAGATTTGGGGAGAACATGGTTTAAAGCTTCAAAAGTTACTGGAAGAAAAACTTAAGCGACAGATTTTCTTTCATTATTGCTCATCAATGTTTTCATTCACGAATGTGCATGTTGTCAAGTATTAACTCATGTTGTGAATTTGGATTATCTTATCACTCCTACATTTGAAGACTTTTTCATTTTCAAGAAAACCAGACTTGTAATGACCATCTAGAAAATAAGATGCTGGTCATTGTTTGGGTGTTACAAGGTATTGTCAACTATCCTGAAGCTGATTAAGAAGATACATTTGGACCTGTTTCCAGTTTCATAAGCTCCATGAGAGATACAGTGCATTTATAGAAATCGTTAAAATGAATTTGGAAGAATAATCAGTTAAATAATCATTGGCCCGAAGAAGGTTAAGGAAATTCAAATGTCAAGATTCCAATTCCTTAAAGGATATAACCACCACTGATGACAGCATATAAGCTTCTATTTGAACAACCATATACAAAAATGGATTAAGTACAGTTGAATGCAGATAAAATATTTTTGAAAATAAGAACCTGTGAAAGTAATGTAAAAACTCTAACTCTATTTAGAGGGTTTAAACATCAACTCCCAAACACCAACTTTCCTGGGGTGGATAGTGTGAGATAATGGATAGCAAGACCAAATTCCTTTGCTCCTATATTTGTATTGTGTATCTTAACTGGAAATCCTCATTCTCCTTCATTCTTCTTCTTTCCAAATTTCGTGTGATGGTGAGCAGACATTTTTTTCTCATCATGGTAAGTGTCGGGACTTTCTTCCTGTGGACTTTGCCTTAAATCAAATTGTTGATTGTATATCTTTAGTGAAAAAGTCCCTTTGTTCCCACAAGGGGTGTTTCATAAGCCAAGTTGCCATGCTGGCTTAAGCTGAAACCTAAAATAAGCTTCCTTATCTTTACTTTTTAATCCATAGGAAATCTTAACAAATTCAGTAGAAATTATTGCAAACCATTAATGAGTTTAACGAAATTACGTGAGGCAGATAAATTTTGAGATTCTACTTTTTGTAGGCAGTTTCCAAATTTCTTGGTCATCTATGGGAGTGCATTTACTTATGTCTAGGCTTTAGAAGTGTTGATTGTATGACTCATCCGATTAATGATTTGATATGTAGTTTGCTACTGACCGATAACAAAAATAGATTAGCTTTAGAAGTAGAACCAAACTCTCGACATTGGGTGAAGTTAAGTTCAAATAAGAAGCAGCAATAGAGGCTGAAAAAGTTGCCTTAATAAGTGCATACTGTTACAAAATTTTGGCATTTGTTTTATGTTTCTACATGATCGCTTATCTTTTGTAAAAATTTTCAACTGCAGGAATCTTCTATACTCTGACGTAATGAAGAATAGTTCTGTAATCCTTCTTCTGAGTCATGAAAAAGGGTTATAATCTACAGAGGGAAATCCATTCAAGTAAGGATTTTCCAAGCTGTATGGGTGGCTTATTGAACCTTTTTGATTTTAATCAACCTCATAATGGGAGGAAGTTTCTCACAGATAAAAGGCATTCTGATGGTAAACTGTCATGTGGCATATCGTGTTTTTATTAACTTAAAGATCTTTTTATCGCAGAGCTCAATCTGAGTGGATCTTATTGTTTTTATGGATTCTTCTGCAGGCTTGGAAGCCCCTAGAAATAGCTTGGATGTGTCCTTGGAAACATCTCACACCGGTGGGATAAAAAATGAAGAAATACCAGTAAGGATCTCCAAATCCTTTTTTTTTTGTCTCATTCACTGAGTTAATAAATAAAAAATGGGAAACCAAAGAAATTTAGGTCAGTAGTTCCATTTACAACTAGACACGACACACTGAAAAAATGTACATCAATGCTAAAATATGAAAGTAATTGGAAATATATAAATACTTAATACTGTAAAATTTGAAATCATTTCCAGGAGTTTAGGGACTATATATCTCATATGTAGGATGCATATAATGTAGAGTACAATTGTATGGTTCCTTTAATTTCATATAAGGTACAAAGGATTGTATATGAAACGGAGTATAATGCTGTCCTTTCATTTCTTCCCTCAATTTCATAGAATTTGCTAGTATAACCATGTGATGCATTATAATTCTAATCATGTGACATTAATAATTGATTTGTATTTTTTTGTATTTTGTTTTATGCCCTTCTTTTAATTTCTTAGTATCATTAATAATTGATTTTTACTTTTTTGTATTTTGTTTTATGCCCTTCTTTTCCTTGTTATTTTCTCCTTCATCATTGGCTACAAGGCCAGTATGGAATTGGCAGATGCCATGTCCATTTGAAGTGTTTTAAAGATATATGTTACTGGTATTCAGCTTTATCTTGTCTCATTTTGGAAATATACATGAATTTCTATTTTCTTCACCTCCTGTGCTTATAGGTCTTTTTAAAATGTCTATCAGCATAATATAGACATGGGTTTATATTGATCTGTTCTTTTTCTAGGCTATGAAGGCTTCCAAACAATTGAGCAAAAACATTTCATTGCTTATTGTATTGAGAGGAAGTACAATAACTGATTTATTGTGACTTCAAGGTTGGAAATCAGCCCCAGCATCTGATTCTGACAATTTTACATGTAAAAGAATGTCTGTCCATCACTTTTGCCATAGGAACTACATCAGTAATGTTTAAACACTCTTGACATTGACACATGTTTCTCTTACATTCTTAAAGAACTAGAAAGATTGTTTACTCTTTAATATGATAAAACTAGTGCTTGAAATAATTACAGAAATAACAATGCATACTAGATAGTGTTGGAAATTGGAAAGTTGTCATTGATGTCAACAATGGAAATTGGATGATTGTCAGTGATGTACATTACTTGTATAGTTCAGTAGCTTCTCCAGTAATGGAAGTCTATTGATCCGGTATTTTGGTCCGGATCATCTTAATTTGTAGGATTCCTTAGAAACTGATATTATGGTCTATCTCGATATCATTTGCATCTATTGACAAGGTTTCAGTTGACTAGGCTTTACGGTTGGAAAGATACTATCACCAGTAGTTTGGAAAATAGTGTTTTGCTTATATACTGGTTCAGTATGTCAGTCTTTTGGTCTAGACTTCACTTCAAAGAAAGATATCACTACACGACTTTGTACATAGGCTTGTGACTACAAGATGCATCTTACACCGAAGTTTTGTGATAATAGGTGAAGGCATACAAAAGATATGAATAACAGTGTTCTTCTCTAAAGTCTACAGTGAGTTTCTATACAATGCATTGGTGAGGGAGATTCCACATTTTCACAGGATTAATTATTTTGTTTTGGGGTGTTGAAGATAAGTTATTTGGTGTCGTCCAAAGGAGAATTCGATGTGTTAACAAGTTTTTGTATTACATATTTGATGAATTGCATACGCGTTTGGAGTTTTGATGTTTTAGGTCTAACTTTGGCCGACCTAATTATGAATTGGCATTAAGAAGATTGAACATGCATTGCGAATGTTATATGGATATATCATAGGTCCATGCTGACTAATATCTTGTGAAGATGAATGCAATGCCGACAGACTTGTTTTTAATTTGAAATGCAGTTACTCCAATTAGGCAGACCTAATTGGCATACTTGATTATATACGGTGTGTATATATATATATGTGTGAACATTTTTGAGGAAAAAGAGTGTAGTAGAGGAGAGGTGTGTGTGTGATTGAAATAAAAATGTCAGAGTGATCGAGGATTGTTTTATGTTGCAAATGTGTGAAGTTGTATGAATGAGCAAACAGATGTGTTGCATACATTTGTAGAAAAGTGTTTCATATACAGTGTTTCACCAGAACTAAACTCTTGCACGAGGAAGGTGCATTCTATCTCAATTCATCTCTTGACAGTGAGCCATATTTTGTTTTGTAAACTATTTCAGACTATGAGCCTTCAAGAACAGTGTGTCCTAGCAGTGAGCCCTTGTAATATTCTATATCCGGATATATTATATTGTGAGCTAATCCTCACCGTGGTTTTTCCCCTTTTGGGTTTTCCACATAAAAATCTGGTGTTGATGTGTCTTATGGTGTCATGCTCTTTTCAATGTCTTCATTCTTGTTTGCAGTCAAATATACTTTAATAATTGGATGGTTTATAGCTGAATGGTCAAATATATTATATTGTGAGCTAATCCTCACCGTGGTTTTTCCCATTTTGGGTTTTCCACGTAAAAATATGGTGTTGATGTGTCTTATGGTGTCATGCTCTTTTCAATGTCTTCATTCTTGTTTGCAGTCAAATATGCTTTAATAAATGGATGGTTTATAGCTAGATGGTTTAATGGAATACTGATTCACCCCCCCACCTCTTAGTATTCCGGGTATTCAACAGATAGAGCAATAGAATATGTTTTTATTCACATGAAGTTCTTATAGAAGTAGACTAGAGATGCTCAACCAAGGATCAAACTACTTTCTTTGACTGTGCAAAGGCTATATAAAGCATCTAAGGTTGTCAAAAAAACCAAAACCATGAAAACTAACAACTACCTACCTAAATCTAACAAGTGAATAATACATAGTCAAGTACAAAACATAACAAAGGCCCAAAAAAACGAAAAAAGAAAAATGGCTTTTAGGAAACAATTAAAACAAGCAATAAATCAAGATCGATCAAGTAAAGTTTTCCAAATGCATAATGGTACTATCAAGGAAAAAGGACATTTGTGTTGACACTTCCCATTGGCAACCAGAACAACTTGATCATAACTTGGTCATTCCACAACTAGTGAATGTTTAACGAAAAAATGGGGATGAAGATTTTGAGTGATTGTTTTAGTTGGAAGTAGAAAGGAAATTTGTAATGTTCCCATTGTTCTACATAGTAACTTTCCTATGTTTTAACCTCAAGTAAATAGTTTAAGCATCTAACCATTATGAGCAATAAATTTTTTCTTTTCAAAACTATAAAGATAGCATGCACATTTGAAATAAACGTCTTTCCAAAATTTTCCATTGCATTATATCAAAGTATTACAACTTTCCAAAGTAATGATTACATAGTACATGATAACATTTCTCTTTTACAATATTTCCATAGATATAGATACAAAATACACATACAAGGCTCCATTGAACTTACTGGAAATAGATGTACGAATGGGCCAAGTATCCTCCATCAAATCTTGGTCGCCTACTGATGAGGAGAAGCATCACTCAAGCGCTTTTCCACCAACCGTGGACTAACTGCGGTCCCCCGTACATCTATCAAACTAATAGATGGCCCTACCCTTCAACAAAGAGATTGGTTTGGTAACCTTAAAATAAAAATTGACCTTTCCTGAGCTTGGTGTTGTGTCCTACATATCAAGATTTGTCACACAATGGCTACAACCTACACATATGACATTCCCTGCCTAGTATGTAAACCTGGATCACAATGAACTGACAGTGTAAACAGTGGCAACTTACACTACTTTGACCAAAGTATTCATCACCCAATACTTTGAGTGGGCGTCATATACTTCACCCACCTTTCTAGCGCGATTTTTGTTGACCATTCATAACCTATCCATAGGTTATCCCCTTACGCCATCAAGTAACCTTAACCACAGGAATAACCTATAACCTCTATGTTAATTATGGCACTTCTACTAAGTAAATCAAAATAACTTCTAAGTCTCAACTAAGTTAAACATTAGCTATATAAGCTATATCCATAATATAGTATTTAACCCCACTATAACCACCCATTCCTTAATATGGAATATGTACAAACACTTCAAGCAATATAGATACTTACACTAAGTACAAGAAGCAATCTTTCAGTTTCACATAAGAACAAAATAACCTTTCCCAAATAAGCAATTGATATAATTTATCAATCAAGACAAACAATGTCACACAATCTTTTCAAATACATAAAAAGTACAAAAGAGTAGAAATCAGCATGTTTGTTTATGCAATGCTCCAATTGATCAAACTAGATTCCTAACTCAACCTTCCCCAATTCAGTAAGAAAATCCCCAATTATTCTTCTCCCTCTTTACCAACTCACTCTCAAAATCCTCTCACAACTCTCAAAAACTCTCTCAACTCAGAAAATCAAAAAATAACAACTTAGATAAATCACAAGAAGAATGCAGATATGCGTCTCTATTGAGGTAGAGAGCACCTCTATTTATACACAAAGGTCAACAACTAAAGGCTAGAAACAGGGTATCAAGAATGACACTTCTCAGCTCAAAAGGTTCGCTTGGCAAGATTAAGAAAAGGTGGCAGCTATAATCGTTGTACAGTAAACACATACATAGCCATGGTGAATGAGTCACTTACTCAAATGAATAGCAAGAATGATAATCAAAAATGCAAGGTAATTGTCTTCTACAGGTCGACTTACTTGGCCTATTGCACACTTGACCATTTCTACATATTTCAAATTGCTTCACAATCTAGAATTCGTACTGCAAAATAGACTTCTAATCAGTTCATACTATTCTCAAGTTGGCGCCACATTATGCCATTCGCACCCTATTCTTTTGGCCGTTGTTTGCTATTAACCTGGTCAAAGCTTCCTGTGCGTGAACATTCACTTTTGCCTTTGCATTTGACTTGGTCTTTGGCAATTTACTTAACACATTGGTTGGCATTGGATACTATGCGCTTTACATAGCGCTATCCATATTTCATAATACTCAACACTTTAAATGCTTTAAACATTACTTATATTTATGCGTTGCTTCAACTTAGCACTATTCCCTTTATCTAAATGTTGTGCACAATACTTAGCATATGCTATGTTTTATATACTATGCACTTGATAAATAATTTAGCACTATGGAAATCATTATCATATATAATTAATATATATATATGTATATGTATATGTATAAATATATATATCTCAATTCACAAGTTTATAAAATACATTATTCGATATTCAAATACACATTCACATATTCTCATATTTCACATATTAATGCATGTGTATGTATACATATATATATACACACACACTATTATGGACGTATCCTTTTTGTCAATACATACACCAACATAAGCTACATCTTTGAACATTTGTTTGAAGTAAAGAGAATGTGCTACATGGAATGGGATGGCATGGGCATATAAAAAATTGGCAATGAAAGACTTTGCGACATCTTGTGCATACATATTGAACAAACCTGCAACTGTACCTAGCTGCTCACTAGTAATAGTCTTCCTCTTCCCTCTTGTGGAAACATCACCACTACCACTAGCATATGTATAGTTGATTGTGCGGATTGTGTTGGCATTGGCAACCCCTTGAACCTTGATTCCATCTCCATATGCAATCTATGACACTCTACCTTCTCATCCTCCTTTATTAGCTTACAAACCTTCACCCCTTGTCTTGTATAGACCAATAGATGACAATACACTCTTGTGTAGCTCCCTCTAAATTCAGTTTCACAAATGTGACAGAACCACACTCTAGTACCCCCTGTATTTTTCTTTTTATCTTTCCCTACGGCTGTCACAAATTGAAGAAGAGGTTATTTGGAATTAAAGGGGCCTTTTGCATAAATTTTTAGAACTTCAGGAGGGAAATCAAATGGATTTTGTGGCTGTCCCCCTTCACCCATACTACTCCCACACCTTGATGAACCCCCAAGTTGACTTACATTTCTTTCTTCCATCTCACCATGCCCACTACTCTCACTATTGCTGCTCATGTTGTTTTGTTTTGTAAAAATATATGCAAGGGGAATTTTGAAACTGAAAATAGCAAACAAAAAAAAAACCAGTGTTCCATGAGGATGCATCTCCCCAAAAACCCCACATTTTCGGGATGGGAACTTGGGGGAAACATCCCCCCTCCATCCCGCCACTGCCACCCAAGTCTCAAGGACGTCTCTTAGACGCCACCTAGTTTAGGGACTCCAGGACATCCTTGAGACGTTCAATAGACTTTGAGGAGTCTTCAAACCATCCCAAAGACTTCTAGGTGTTGCAAAAGATAAGCAATAAAATCGTGAAAATGACATTCACCATGAAGTTTTGTGAGGTTTTGAAGGCCTTAATTTGCACTTGGTAGCGACCCTCCTAAGGGCTCTGCCCCCATACCCCCGCAAAGGGAACTACCCCTTGACCCCAAATCTCCACCCACTATTTTTAATGTTCATTGCAATCATTTCCATGTTTTTAATGTTTTATTAGTTTAAACTTTACTTAGCATGCCAAAGTTTCATTTGCAATTCTTATACTTATTTCTTATTTGCCCCCAAACCTCTACCCACCATTGTTAATGTTCAATGCAACCATTGCCATGTTTTTAATGTTAATTAGTTTAAACTTTACTTAGTATTCCAAAGCTTCATTTGCAATTCTTATACTTATTCCTTACACGTCTTTTCATAGATAATTTTTCAAGTACTATATGTATTTGCACCACCCTCCTGCCGCCTCGCCGTCCCCCCACCATCCCCAAACTTAGGCCCTTGGTCCCCCCGTCCCCGAAACCCATGCCCTCATTTCCTCGTCAAGAAACTTTGTGGAACTATAAAACATACATTTCATCCTTTAAACTTTGAAGAAAATTGAGAAAAATAAATTAAAAAATGGAAGATTAACATACCTCTTTCATTTTTCTTGCTAGTTTCTACCACTCACTTAATGGTGCTAACTAGTGCTAGTTTTTCAACTACACCTTCAAACCCCGCTGGCTTGTCTTTTTAACTTGGCTGCAAATTTCTTTTCATGTAAAAATGAACGAATATTTCTTATGAAGTCCTCATTTTGTTATGTTAGGGCTTAGAAGGGTGTGGGGGGCCACAAATTAGATATAAAATTATTTCTCTTTGTTGCTTTGCCTTTTTTTTTTTAAAAACTTGCCTCATAGGTGTGGAAACGATCAAGGGATGTATGAGATGTCCCTGATCATCCCCATGCTATCCCCTTTTCGTCTCTATGTGTCTAAAACATTTCTGCATTTTTTTATTGGGGATGGCTACAAAACGTCCCTGAGTTATCCCCATGTCCCCAGTGCGGGTACACATGAAAAAATCCCAAGGACGCATCCCCAAGGATCATAGGTTTCTACATATTATGAAGGCGGTATAACTTTCATCTTTCTTGTTTATGAAGGGATAAGTCCTTCAATGAACTATCTTTTTCTTAAGCCATCTATTGGTTCTTTTTCTAATTTTATGAGTAATTCCTTAACCATGTGATTATAAGCACACATGCTTACATTGCCTAGTGTTGTAAATTTTTTCTACTATTTTGTTGTCATTTTAGAGCAATTTGAGTTTCTCTTCAAAATCCTTTCGTAATTTCTCCCATGTATTTCAAGAGGCTGATTCAATCTTTGTGTACCAACCGATGCCGCACCTCTTAGGGTGGCTAGAAAAGACTGTAGACAATATGCTTTGTCATTTTGGCCATTTTCTGCCCAAATGGTTTCATATGTCTTACAATGTTTTACTGTATCCTCTGATGCCTCTCCTATAATCTTAGGTAGCGTCCACTTTTATATAATTGGGCTTGATGGTGGAGTCACCATGGTTTTACCTTGATGTAAACCTAGAGCTTGAAATCTACTCCTTAAGGAGTTCTAATTCAGATCTTCTAGTACCCCCCATTGGCACTCTCAAACACATGGGAATCCTCTACTTTTCTTGTAGCTTTAGTGCTTTGTCACACTTTTTTTCCTTCTAATTCTCTTTTGTATGCTCCAACCCTTAGCCTTGGAGTTTTTGGCTTTGTTTCTTCTTCTATTAACAACTCTTCAACACCTCAAAGGTTTCTCTGAATGTTTCTCTCTATGTATGGAGTCTTCAAATTCTATCTCGCAATGAAGACTTTCCTCATTTAGAGGAGGCTATATTGATTTTTCATACAAAACATGGTTAGCAAGGTTGATGCACACTTCATCTAGTAATGGAAGATGTCTATCTCTTTCCACCCACTCTTCCTTTGTATGGTTATGCAAGTTAAATGTTTTGATAGCTTTTCTCTCAACTGCAACTCTTAACTTTGAATTTTGCTTTGAGAGATGAACTTCAGCTTGGAATTTGTACTACTAGAGTCTCTTTGTCTACCTCTCATAGTTATTATTTGTATTATCTTTGCTCTACCAACCTTAGAGATTGATGCAAGAGCATCCAGCGGTGTAGGGAAATCTTGTATCACCCAAAATAATTGTTTTCTTTATTTTCTTTAGTTGTTTCCCATGATGGCACTCAAGGGGTATAACACTGTTAGGCGTAAAAAATAGCGAAAAACGGGCACTTACTATTTTTGGTAAGTCGGCCTAAACAGGCTCATATGGACATGAAAATTTACCCCAAGGAGCTGAGCTGAAAAACATTTCCAGTTGCGAAAGAATCACCTCAATACCCTACACGGTTTGGGAGATATTAAAGTTTCCATCCCAAGAAATTTCTCCAATGTAGCTTCAATTTCAGATATAAAACTTTAGAGGCCCTGAAACAGCTCGAAAAGTGGCCGAACCGACCTATGGTAGGTTCATGTGTTGTAGATCTTGTCAAGAGCTTTCCAACGATATGCAATAATAGCAAATCAGACACTTGAATCAAAAGTTATGGCCCCGCGAAGTTGACCCTCTAAAAGGTGAATTTCATTAAATTTTCTTTCTAGGCCAGAAATCAAACGGCGAGACTTTTGGCGCCAAAAGAAAAGGGGAAATTTGAACTTTCTAGAACATTCTAGGGCGGTTATTGGGGAAAATAAAAAGGGTTAAGTGGGGGTTGTAGAAGGTGGCCTTGATAGTGCAGATTGTGGCTCTAAATAGTAGATTTTTTTTTCAGAATTGATTTTGTTGTAATGAATCAAGCCCATGAGGCTGTAGCATGTAAGCTTTGAATCTGTAATTTCATTTTTTGAAAATAATTGAAAGTGAGTCATTTTTTTGTCTTGCATCTTCTATGTTGGTATCTGTTGTTGTGATTTCTATGGGTTTTGGGCGGTGTGCCTTAATCAAGTGGTAACAAAGAAGGAGTTCCTGAGCTTGTAACAGAACGTCGAACGTGAGGCAGTTGCAGCAGGACCTGTGAGTGTGGGTTGAGTTCAAGATGCCTCCAAGACTTTCCCAATATGGCAGAGGTAGAGGCCATGGTGGAGGAAGAGATCCACCTAGAGATGAAATTAGAGCCTTTAGAAGGCAATTAGAAACCTTGCAACAAGAGGTTCGAAGAAGAGATGTGCAACGAGACAGAGATGACAGTGAAGATGAAACGGAAGAGGAAAAGCAGGATCCAATGGATCCTAGAGAAAAAATATTTTTGCGAGCGATATCAAGCATTGGGAAGAGACCTAAAATGAATGTTTCAACTTTTAGTGGAAATCTAAAGCCTGAAGAATTGATTGATTGGATCAATGACATGGAGGAATTTTTCGAGTTTGAGGAGATTGAAGATCCTCATAGAGTGAGGTTTGCAAAGACAAAATTGAAAGGTCACGCCAGTATATGGTGGAAACAGGTCCAATTAGAAAGAGGAAGACAAGGGAAAGATAAAATTTCCAGATGGGACAAAATGGTGTCAAAATTGAAGAAACAATTTATTCCAGTCGATTATGAATTGGAACAGCTCAAGAAGATCAGAGCTTGAGGCAAGGGACAAGGGCGGTGAAAGAATACCAGAGGAATTTCACAAGGTCCTGATTCGGACAGGACATTCTGAGGCGAATAAAGAGAAAGTTGTTCGTTATATTAACGAGTTGAAGCCAAGCATACAAGAAGAATTGGCACTGGTAAGAATGACCACTATTGAGGATGCTTATCAGTTTTCTCTAAAGGTTGAAGAACGACTAAACAAGAGGTTTGAGAACAAACAACGAGGTGGAGGCCGTGGAGGAAGGACCAGTGGATGGTCATATGGAGGTCGAAATGAAGATCAAAAGAAGGGTGAAGGCCCCAGTAGCAGCCAGAACCAGAAAGGAAAAAAAACCTACCGTCCTTGTGATCAAAATAATGGAGACCAAAGAGGAAGGGGAAGATTTGGATGAGAACCGGGAAGAGAAGGCTTTCGTGGAACCTATTTCCAGTGTGGAGAAGGACATAGAGCCTATGAGTGTCCTCAACATCAAAGAAGGACAAATAGAAGACCTGAGGGTAATGCACAAGTTGCACATGTTGATGAAGATGTTGAGTCTTCACATTCTAAGGATGTAGAAAGAGGAGAGGTTCTTGTTACTAGAAGAGCTTTGTTGAATGAGAAGGAGCCAACTCAAAGGAAGAATTTGTTTCACACCAAATGTAAGTGTGAAGGTAAAGTTTGCAATGTTATTATTGATGGAGGTAGTATTGATAACCTTGTTTCAGAAGAAATGGTTAGTAAGTTGCGGTTGGAGAGAAGAAGGCATTTGAACCCATACTAGATTGCTTGGTTGCAGAAGGACCATAAAGCCTTGGCAAATGAACAATGTCTAGTAAATTTCAAGATTGGAAATTACCATGACGAGGTATTGTGTGATATTATGCCTATGGATGTTTGTCATATGTTGTTAGGCAAACCGTGGCAGTTTGATTAACGAGCAGTACATGATGGACATGCCAACACCTATTCTTTGACAAAGGATAGAGTTCATCATAAGTTGAAGTCCTTGAAAGAGGCAGAGGAAAAGGTATGTAGTAATGCAAGAATTTTTTTGGTTGATGGAAGAAAGTTCCTAGAAGGTATGAACCATGAGCATATGTGTTTTGCATTGATCCCTAGAGTTGATAAAGAAGATACTACAAAGGTACCTGTAGAGGTTTCAGATTTGTTGAATGAGTTTCAAGCTATTATTTCTGATAATATACCTGAAGGTTTGCCTTTAGTAAGAAAGATTAGTCATCAGATGGACCTGATTCTTGGAGCTAGTTTTCCAAATAAGGTAGCTCATCATATGACTCCAGCAGAGAGTGAAGAGTTGAACAGACAAGTGCAAGAGTTGTTGCGAAAAGGATTGATTAGGGAGAGTTTGAGTCCATGTGCAGTACCTGCAGTACTAGCACCAAAGAAGGATGGGGAATGGTGGATGTGTACAGACTCTAGAGCCATCAACAAGATCACCATCAAGTATACATTTCCCTTGCCAAGAATGGATGACATTATGGATTGTTTGAGTGGAGCTGAGTACTTCACGAAGATAGATTTGAAGAGTGGATATCACCAGATTCGAATTAGAGGAGATGAATGGAAGACAGCCTTCAAAACTAAGAAGGGATTGTACGAATGGTTAGTCATGCCTTTTGGGCTAACCAATGCACCGAGCACATTTGTGCAGCTTATGAATGAGGTATTGAAAGAACTTTTAGGAAAATTTGTTATTGTTTATTTGGATGATATTTTGATTTTTAGTAAGACATTGGAGGAGCACTTGATGCATATCCGAAAAGTTTTTGAGAAGCTAAGGGAGGAGAAGTTGTTGATTAATTTGAAGAAATGTAGTTTTTTGAAGAGAGAGTTGGTGTATCCGGGATTTTTTGTCTCAGCAGAGGGTCTTAAAATGGATCCAGAGAAGGTGAAAGCTATCATTGAATGGCCTACCCCGAGGAATGTTACAGAGGTAAGATCATTTCATGGTCTAGCGAAGCGCATGGTAAAGTTTATTAAGAATTTCAAGTATTTGTGCACCCTAACCGGAAGCAATGAGAGGGGATAGAAAAGAGTTTTAAGTGGACTACGAGCAGCCGTGCCTTTGATATGTTGAAGAAGAAAGTTACACCAACCTCGTTTGGAACTTCCGTGATTTCAATAAGGTCTCTTCGTGCAGATTGTGATGCTAGTGGCACTGCCATAGGAGCTGTTTTGAGTCAAGAGGGTAAGCCTATTGCCTATTTTAGTGAGAAGTTAAATGACGCTAAGAAGAAATACTGTCTATGATCAAGATTTTTATGCTATAGTTCAAGTTTTGAAGAAATGGAGACACTATTTGTTGCCAAAAGAATTTGTTTTATATACTGATCACCAGGCTTTGCAGTATCTCAATAGTAAAGGAAAATTGAATCAAAGGCACTTAAAATGGGTTGAGTTTTTGTAGAGTTATACTTTTATTTTGAAGCACAGGAGTGGAAGGTCAACAGAGTTGCAGATGCCTTGAGTAGAAGGAAAAATTTGTTGATAGAAATGAATATAGACGTTGTTGGGTTCAATGAACTCAAGAGTTTGTATCCTGAAGATCCAGACTTTGTAGAAGCTTGGAAAGCTTGTTTGGAACCTGTTACATTGGATAGGACGAGATGGTTTGGATTTGTTAATCCAAGATGGGATGTTGTTTAGAGGAAGCCAATTGTTCATTCCAAGGAGTTCTATGAGAGAGAATCTAATCAAGGAGAAGCATAGTGGAGGATTGGTTGGACATTTTGGTTGAGATAAGATCATTGCTTTTGTCGAGAATTATTATTGGCCACGCTTACAACAAGATGTGAAGAAGTTTGTAAAATTCTGCGAGCATGTCACAAGCTTAAAGGGAATAAGTCGTAATACTCAGATTGTATCAGCCATTACCGGCACCTAAGAGGCCATGGGGAGGACATTAAAGTATGGATTTTGTTCTTGGATTACCAAGGACACGTAAAGGCATGATTCCATATTTGTGGTGGAGGATAGATTTTCAAATTTTGGCACATTTCATTCCATGTCATAAGACCAATGATACTTTTCATGTTGTAGACTTATTTTTCAGATAAGTGGTGAGACTCATGGTCTACCATAGAGTATAGTTTCAAACGTAGATACCAAATTTGTTGGTTATTTCTGGAGGACATTATGGAAGAAGTTGAAGACAGATTTGAAGTTCGCTTCAGACACCATCCACAAACCGATGTGGACAAACAAAGGTGGTAAAAGGTAATAGAGTTTGGGTAACCTGCTAAGATGCTTAGTAGGAGATAAGCCCAAGGGATGGGATTTGATTATACCACAAGCAAAATTTGCTTACAAAAATTTTGTCAATAGGAGCACTGGTCAATCACCATTCTAGATTGTGTAGGGAGTAGTCCAAGAACTGCTTTTGAACTAAGAAAGATGGATAAGGGGGAGAAGAGTAGTGCTGAGGCTAAATATTTTGTTGAGCACTTGAAGAATTTGCACGAAGAGGTGAAGAAACATATCAATAAGATGAACTCACAATATAAGGCTCAAGTAGATCGAGGAAAGGAGGTATAAGGAGTTCGGTGGAGATGAAGTCATGGTTCATTTGAAAAGGAAAGGTTTCCAGTTGGTACATACAACAAGTTAAAGATATGAAGAAGTTTGGACCATGCAAGATTCTGAAGAAGCATGATTCAGGAAATGCTTATGAGGTAGAGTTGCCTAATGGAATAAACATTTCTCCTATGTTTAACACTGTTGATTTGACAGAGTATCATGAAGGTGATATAGAGGAGGGGTCGATAAATGAACAATTGAAAATTCCATCACCTACTTCAGAGAAGGAAGAGATAGAAGAAATCCTGGATAGCCATGTGGGTAGAAGCACAAGAAACAGGCAAAATGCAAAGTACTTGGTGAAATGGAGAAGGTTTGTTGAAGATTCATCATGGTTGTCTGAGGCTAAGATTAACTGTCTTGGTTTCCCTCTAACTCCTGAGAACTGACAGGGTCACTTTTCAAATTACCCTGGGTGTCCGATGCAGGAGCATCCATCAATGTAGGGAAATCTTGCATCACCCAAAAAAATTGTTTTCTTTATTTTCTTTAGTTGTTTTGAGTCCTATGATGGCACTTAAGGGGTATAAGACTGTCAGGCGTCAAAAATAGCGAAAAACGGGCACTTAATATTTTTAGTAAGTTGGCCTAAACGGGATCATATGGACGTGAAAATTTACCCCAAGGAGCAGAGCTAAAAAACATTTTCGGTTGTGAAAGAATCACCTTAATACCCTGCACGATTTGGGAGATATTAAAGTTTCCGTCCCGAGAAATTTCTCCAATGCAACTTCAATTTCAGATATAAAACTTTAGAGGCCCCGAAACAGCTTGAAAAGTGGCCAAATAGACCTACGGTTGGTTTGCATGTTGTAGAGCTCGTCGATAGCTTTCCAACGATCTGCAATAATAGCAAATCAAACACCCGAATCAAAAGTTATGGCCCCGCGAAGTTGACCCTCTAAAAAGTGAATTTCATTAAAAAAAAATTCTTCCTAGGCCAGAAATCAAACAACGATACTTTTGGCGCCAAAACAAAAGGGGAAATTTGAACTTTCTAGAACATTCTAGGGTGGTTATTGGAGAAAATAAAAAGGGTTAAGTGGGGGTTGTAGAAGGTGGCCTTGATAGTGCAGATTGTGGCTCCAAATAGTAGAGTTGATTTTGTTGTAATGAATCAAGCCCATGAGGCTGTAGCATGTAAGCTTTGAATCCGTAATTTCATTTTCTGAAAATATTTGAAAGTGAAGTCATTTTTCTATCTCGCATCTTCTGTGTTGGTATTTGTTGTTGTGATTTTTGTGGGTTTTGGACGGTGTGGCCCTCATCAAAGATTGATTGATCTCTTTGTCTTGATTATGCTATGATCTTTCTAGCCTTTATTTGGGTGTAAAGGCACACATTATCTTAAATCAAACCCAACTTCTTTTAAGGCAACAAAATCAATGTTTACTCTTTAATCTAATAAAAATAGTACTTGAAATTAATAGAAATAATAATGTATACCAGATAGAGTAATAGAAATATGTCTTTATTCACATAAGTTCTTACAAAAGTAGACTAGAGATGATCAACCAAATATTAGACTACTTTCTTTAACAATGCAAAATCTATATAAAGCAGTTAATGATTGTCAAACAAACCACAACTAGCAACTAAGTACCCGAAGCCAACAAGTGAATAATACATAGTCAGATGTTATGGGTCCTAAAATTGCTGCTCCAAAATTCTAGAACATGATCTTACCTTCAAGGCTAAGGGGTGTCATCAAGAAGGCAAAACAAGGATTCATCAATAGATTGAGGAGGGTTAAAGGCCAATTTATGAGAGTGGGTAATCTCTCTAGCACTTTGGGCTTAGCTTAAACCCAAGAGGGTGTTCCTAGAGTTGTCCTTAGCACAATTTTAAGCCAATTAAAAATTTAGCATAATTACAACAACAGTAGTTATACCCAATGTATACTTGATCCCTATAATTGTTAGTAGGTCAAAGACCAACTAGTTGCATAAAATATCTTGTATGGCTAATTCAATGCCTTGCACATGAACCTATAGATAACAACGGCATTATAATCCCCAAAGATGATTTCATTTAACATTTCATACACAGTGGCAAAGTGTGGACATGCATGACATGATTCTCTAATGATTTAGTTGTTTGGGTTTGCTTGAAATTGTTCCTTGGCGTTTAATAATGAATCATGGACAGAATGCATAAATCCTAATCTATATCCAATTTATAGGTTAAAGATTTGTTCATTTAAGGAATGTGATTGGTCAAATATTTCCAAGACTAGTGCCTAATCAATAGGTATAGAGTCACATTTTACCAATGTGAAGAACAAATTGAAATCACCAAGGAATAATGAGCAATGTATTTAAATTCATCAAACATATGATATCACTTAACAAAGCATGCTTAATGGTCCATCATTGAAATGCATAAAGCCATGCATAATACAGAAGAGACCATTATAAAGTTTATAATGTTTTAGAATGATATTACATTCATTAAATCCAATATTACACTCATGTTAGAAAATGTTGCAAGGAAGAAACCTTAGTTGTGACCACGAGACTTCTCTGAAAATATACAAACTATCGTGGAGACACTCCATTACAAATAACACTCACAATTTTAATCTCCTTGTGATCTAAAGATATGTTGCTCCAAATGGGTTGGATTGGCAGTAATTGAAACCCATGAAAACCCTAGCACCTGAAGGCCTCTAGAAATAGAAGTGACCAATCTCTTCTTTTTTGAATGGCAAACAACATATATAACCTCAAAAAACCCCACACCCGGAACCAGCTATTGGAGATTGATGGCGGTTGCACAATAAATGCGAGTGTTGTTTGAAACTTTGGAATTGAGGGCAAAGGATGGACCTTGCTCAAAATTGAACAACCCAGATCCTTGCAAGAATGATGGTAGTTAAGAAAACCTACAACATTCACGGCATTATGGAATGCCCTTCTCGAGCATGACTTCTTCTGATTGACCGTTAGCCTATTCTGGAGACCCGTAGGCTTCTCGGTGGTGAAATTAGGGTTTCTTGGTTGGTGTTTTCTTGTGCTCACGGATTGGCGTTTGAATTGCGGATTCCTTCTGGGTTTTTCGTGAGCTTTTCGGTGATGTGTTCGTTTTGGCATTCTGAGCACTTTCACGAATTTACTATTTTTAGTAAATTCTATTTCTGGCAGTGGTCCTGTTGGTTTCGGCTCGATTGACCTTCTACTTCAGTATGTTCAGTTGGATTTGCTCAATTTTGGCTTTGGGGCTCGTTTGGAGAGATAAGTTGAATTATTTTTAATAAAGGCATGTTTAATGTTATATTTTGCTATTGACCCCCCCCTTAGCCTAGTGTTGGAACTTAAGTTGTTTTTAAAAGGTGGCTTTTGAAGGGGTGGCGCCCCATGAGGTTATTTTATATTTTCTAATGTTCAAAAATCAATGTTGGAGAAAGGGACGCCCATCTTGGAGTTTATTGTAATTTAAAAAGTCAAATTTGCTTAAGGCAAAAAGGACGCCACTTTTGGAGGGAAAAGGAGTTACTCAAATTTTGAAATGCTGGGTTTCTAGAAGCTTCTGGACAGTCATCTCAAGTCTTTAAAAGGAGGTCTTGGTCTTCAGTTTCATCATCCAACTTCTTGAGTAATGTTATGCTGCCGAAATGGTGAGAGGATTGCTTCGAGGAATGAATGCCTCCTAGCTAGGCTCAACTTCGTGCTTGTGAGACAGCACCTAGTGGAGAGATTACTTGTTCGAGTGCATTTTGTAGTGAGGTATTGCTTTGTTGTGAGTTAGTTGTCATTGCATTTTAGTATTTTGCATTTTCATGTTAATTTCTGTAGTTGCTGAGTTCATTGCTGATAGCCATTTTCACTCATAATTCAAAAATACAAAAAGATTGCATTCTGGGTTCTTCACATCTGCATTTGTCTAGGAAAGGCGCCAACTTGTGCAAAGTTTCATAATTTTTAATTAAGTGCTGATTTTATTTGAAGAAAATCGCCCTTTCTCTTGGGCCGTACCTTTGTACTTGCTTGGAAATTTGAGAAGAAATAAAATATTGCAGATTGGGTCTGTTTTCTGGTTCTCACTTGGGCGCCTTGATCATAGAGGGCTGTTGCATTTCATTTGGGGTCAAACGGTTGAGAGTTGTGAGAGTTGTGATCATTTCAATTTAATTCTGTGTTGCTGTTTACCAGTTTCAGACCTTGTGACAGTCATATTAGTTTGCATTTAGGGTGGGTTTTGAGTTGAGTATGTGATAGAAAGCTTGGAGAAAACATTGAGGAAGACACTCTTATCTTTGCTATGGTTAAAGAGCTCTATTTACTTGATATTGCAGGCGTTCTTCATCATATTGTAAGCTGAACAGTAGTACTGTCAGCATCTTATTATTCTTGCAATTTCAATGTTTGTAACTGCCCACTGAATAAGTGGAAGAGGCTGGCTTGCCGCCTATTTACTTGTTTGCACTATAATTTCCTTAGTCTCCGCCATATGGTCGCCTCTTATCCATCATGGATTGAGTAGCACATGCTTGGTGTTGAGCTATTTTCCAGTATTGCAATAGATAGGGATCCTCTGACCGAATGCTCGTCGTTCGCCGGCGCATCTCTTGGTTAGAGTTCTTTTCCAGCATTTACTTTTGAGACCCTCTGACCAATGCTCACACCTTGCCCATATCGGGATCCTGGTGTACATTCAGGTTAGAGTTACTTTAAGCATCGTTTTGGTTTTCGGACTAACCTTAACGGGTGCTTGATTCATTGTAATTTGCCTTTGAAAAAATTGAAAAAATTGGCCCGGTATATTTCACATTAATATCAGGTGCAGCATACAAGAGTGGGTCATGATTAAAAAAATCGGCTCCCTTTTTAGCATTTTAAAACCTTATTAAACTCACCTTCATCTATCACATGTTGGAGCTTTTTCTCTTTGTTGAACCTGTTGGTGAGTTCAAGAATCTTTGAACTCGTCGACATTGCCCACTTCTTTGCTTCACTTTGTATCTCACCCTCCTTTTAACATTGTCAAAGATTTTTCCTTCTTGTGAACCATGTCAGGGAATTCAAGAATTCTTCAACTACTCAACATGCTTGGTTTCTTTAGTTATTTTCCTTTTTTACTCTTCATCGGCACTTTCACCACTTTTTGAATCATGTTGAGGAGTTCAAGAATTATTGAACTCTTCGACAACCTTCTCTTCCTTCTTTCCTTGATCATTTTTCAATCATTTCCTATGTTGGAGCTTTTGGCACTTTTTGAACCATGTCAGAGGTTCCAACTTCCAAAAGCTTCGACACCAATCAATTAGGTAATAGAAAGAAAAAACATTCAGACTTGAATTTTCTTAGAATCTTTAGCAACTTAACCACATAAGGGGGACATGGGAATGGCAAGAGAGAACACTTATGCAAAATTTGACAAAAGGGGAGGGGTCCATTAAATGTTTCTTAGATCGGTTAATGATGGACAGATAGGACAAGTGCACAAAGGGGACAAAAACTTAGCCAATTTTTCAATTTTTGAGGTCTATGAAACTGGGCTCCAACAAGATACAAAACATAACAAAGGCATGTTACACTAACTACACAAGTCAAGAACATTTTGGGTTAAATAAGATTCTAACCTTATTTTTGGTGCAAATGAAACAAGTTGATGATTAGATGTGTACATTGTGAGGGTTGGCTAGATCTCTATTTGAATTCCTGGAGCCAAAAATGTGTCATAAATGTGTCTTTCCTAAAAATAGATGAATTATGCTATGATGATTACAACTAATGCATACAGTTCATATATTGCGTCCAGTCCCTTACACAATGTAGGGCTGATTTTAAACAGTGATATAGTTGACATTTTGGAACACAAACCTTGGTCATGGTTTCATTCTATGTGGTGTCATTTCACTTGCACCCACAAGGCATAATGCTAAAGGTGGATGTAGTTGGAAACATGAAATATAAGCCTCTCTTATTTTCAGTAATTTTTTCTCTACTATGGCCGATTTTCTTTTTTTTCTTCAATTTGGTCTTGTTTGGACAAATTCAAATCAGGAAAGATGTGCTGCTAATTTTGTTCAAATGGCATAATCTGCAAAAGTTTCTGGTTGAAATTTAGTTGTACCCTTGAAACAAGGTTAAAGTATTTATCTATTAATTTGATTGAAGTTCTTATATAAAATAAAAATGCAATTTCAAAGATAACAGTTGTCCACTAAAAATGTTAAAAAGATGAAGACACATTAATGTCAAAGGTCAGGGTCCATATTCAAGGGGCATATAACAGATCACAACGACACATTTTCTGCATACATTTTATGCTACACCCACCAAGTTACACCATGTGATCCCTCTGGGAACTTTAAAGTATCCAGAATAACTTTCATTGTATCATCATGTGTATTTTTCCTGGGTTTGACTTTGGTAAATTGTGTTAACTCTAGCTTATTTGTAATGTTCAGTATGCATATGAAATGAAGAAGGTACCAAGTACAAGGAAGAAAGCAAGTGGCATTGCAATCAAGACTCTGATAGCCCAAGAAATGTTGAAGGAGACAGATTCAAAACGCCGCACGCCTAGTGTTGTAGCACGTCTGATGGGATTAGATGCAATGCCAGGTGAGTCTGTGTCAGCACAACATATAAAATCAGCAGAGGTCCATCCACAGAAAAAGATCTCTGATAAGCAGCAACAAGAAACTAAGTCATCCCATGATGTTCATTTTTTCCAAAGGAAGTCAAAAGGTAAAGCACCTAAGCCTCCACAAGAACAATGTCTGCCAAATCCAAACCAAGAGGAAATGGATAATCATTATCAGAGGGCATCTTCAGGTACTCGTCCATTTCGAGATCATCCTCAAGAAGATCAGCTACAAGAGTTTAAGAAACAATTTGCAGCCTGGCAAGCCTCAAAGTTTCAGGACCATTCAACACCTCTCCAGCCTGACGAAATCAACAGAAAACTATCTGAGAAACAAGCACTTTTACACGAAAAGCTGAATCAGGCCAAGATGGTACTTGTACGTGATAAGTTTATTGATGCTAAGCGCCTTGCAACTGATGAGAAGCTTCAACAGTCCAAAGAGTTTCTGGATGCACTTGAGGTTTTGCAATTAAACAAGGATTTATTCCTGAAGTTTCTTCAGGAACCGAATTCTTTGTTTGCAAAGCATACTCAGAATATACAGTCTAATTCAGGAACTCAAGAAAAACAATTACCAAAAATGAAGTCATTAAGCCCGTTAAAAAGACATGAAATGTGGAGAGATAAGGATCACAGCCACATAAACATTTCCAAAGAAGGGAAGAAAAATGAGAGACGACTTGAGAGGCAGAAGGGCCACAAATTTTTTGCAGAAAGAGAAGATGTTCAGCATGTAAGAGCCTTGTCCCCTGACATATCATTGCCAGTGTGTACTATGCATGAACAAAAAGACAATTACCCTTCAATGTCTTCAGACAGTAAGAAAAATCCTTCTTCCTTGCCAACAAGAATAGTTGTCTTAAAGCCTGGTCCAGGGAGGCCTCACAATTACAGGACGAGTCCATCTCCAAGCTGCTCTCCACATTCTCAAACTGACCTCAAGGATTCTGAAGTGAGGGAAACACATACCACTCAAGATTTTCTTCAGGAAGTGAGGGAGAGGCTTAAATTAAGTTTTACAGAGAAGAAGAAAGCTGATTCTAGGATTACCGAAGAAGGTGTGCAGGATCAACTTTGTAATGGACATAAGGATCCAAGGCATATTGCTCAACAGATTGCAAGGCAAGTCAGGGAAAGTGTGACACGAGATTTGGGAAATGATGTGTCTCAGATGGGGGATATTTCAACGCTGTCTAGCTTTACTGGAAAGAAAAGTTTACCAAGCAGATCAACAAATACAACCAGAGATGTGGACATTGGCAGTTGTACAGAAATTTCCGTGTCAGATACCAACTATTCATGGGATTATGCAAACAGGTCCAATTCACCTGTGTCATCATCCATCAGCAAGCCTTCTGATTTGCCTAAATATGAAAACAACGAACCAAGGAAGACTTTGCCTGGAAGGCGAAGAACTACACAGTGGGAGGAAGAAGAGCAGAAATTAAGACAGCAGCAATTAAGACAAATATCATATACGTTGGGGCAAATGCTTGCTATTCCTGGAAACAAGAAACATGTGTCCCAGTCAAAGAGATACCAGAAAAATAATAGAGGCAGTGCTGATGATGCTGAAAGTGATGTATCATGTTGTGATATGCATGAATCAGGGAGCAAACTTAAAAAGTCAATTAAGCAGGAAATTGATGCCAAGCAGGAAGGTTTTTCAGCTAATATTGATGTAAATGATTACAAGGGTGCTTTACCCTGGAGTCCTCTCTCCCATTCAGTCACACCAGCAGCCAAAAATTTTGAGAGCATAAATAGTGAGAAGCAAAATAATGTATCTTGTGTGAACCCCAGCAGTACCAATGAAATTGGTCCTGATAGACCTGGCAACAGCCTTCCTGCTGAGTCAATCAAATTTAGGATTGAAAAATCTAGCTTCAAGGGAAAAGTTTCAAATTTGAAAGATAGCTTGCTGAGAGGGCGAAAGTCAAGTAGCAAGAAATTGGATTGTGTGGACACTAGGCAACCAAACAATTATGTTGAAATTCATCTGAATAATGAGTGTGATCTGCATTATGAAGCACCTTCCAATTCAAATAGACTTGAGAAATCAGATGATTTACATGTTCTATGCCCACAGGAAATTTGTATGCCATCAGTAGATTGTCATTATGCTGATGTGGCAACTAAACTACTTGAGAGTTCTCCATGCAGCACTCACAGAACCTTGATCAAAGATGATAAAGGTTCTGAACAATGTCTTATGGATGCATCAAATTTGATATCTGCTTCAGCAAAGGACAAAACTGTGTTGTCTGGCACTGAAATTGAATGTGTTGTCAAGGTAACCTTGACTGCCCTCTTTTGTTTTGAATACTATGCACACATTCATGCATGTAGTTTGTGACTGGTGCTTAAATTATTCAACATGCACTTTTGAATGATCTAACTGCTTTGGATTTACAGGAACTTTTACCTGGAGACCATGTACAGATTATTCCATCTTGTAATCAAATGAAGGACCCGCCTCTAGATGAACCCAACACTTCAGAAAACATTGAGAAAGTTGAACATCCAAGTCCTGTATCAGTTCTGGAGTTGCCTTTCCAAGAACAATCTCCCAGCCTTAATGGGTTCGAGAAAATAAGTTCAAATCTTCAAGGTAGGCAAACAACAACAGTACTTTTATTATGTCTAGCGATTGCCTTGAATATTGAGTAAACTGTAGTTCACATGCTCCTTTGTTATTGGATTTGAAGAGTTCCAGTGGATGGCTAATAAATCTTTGTCAATTCTGTTGTACATTTTTACTATGTAGAATTGCGGTTACGTCTTCGCCTTCTTAAGTTTGATGGCTCTGAGAAAATCCATCATGAATCAGAAAACCTTTTACAAGGGGAGACCACAGTGTTGGAGGACTGTGATACTGAAGGAGTTGGCATTGATAGTGAAAATATCTGTACATCATCATCTGAGGCAGAACTTTCACCTGCCCCAGGATTTCCATCTCCTGAAATTGAGAATGTGGATATTATATCTATGATGATAAAGCATATTTCATGTCCAGAAACACAAAGTGCTGATCTATTGTATGTAATAAATGCACTTGTTACTTCTGGTTTCAGTGGCAATGCTGATGCAGTCTTTGCACAGTGGCATTCGCCAAGTCATCCGATGGATCCCACTTTATACAAAAAATTACAAGGTAATGAACATGGAAAGTCAGATTCTGTTTGTGAGATGGAGTCTTATAGAAGTGACTCAGAGGAGAAACTCCTTTTTGATTGCATAAATGAAGTGCTGTTGGAAATACTTGGGCCATTCTTTAACCCACGCCCTTGGGTGAAGCCAACAAAATGGAAGTATCAGCAGCATATGCCTGTTGGTAATCAGCTTTTGGAAGAGACATGGAGAAAACTTTCATATTATCTTTACCAACAATCAGATATGGAATATACACTAGATAACCTTGTAGGAAAGGATCTTGACAGAGACAGTAGGTGGCTGGAGCTGCAAGATGATGTTGAAATGGTAGGAGTTGAACTGGATAAAATGATATTTGACAATTTGATCGAGGAAGTTTGCTGTGATATGCTCTGTGCATGAGGGGTTTCTTACATCTAGAGCTTGTAAAGTAATAGTAATTTTCTTCATTTTTGTGAATTTAATAGAGATTTATTTGCTGAGGTCGATACCCTCAGCCATTGGCAGGTGCATGATACAAAGATCTTATTTCGTATCAAATCTTGGCCATATTGTGTCTTGTTCTCATGCTGGTGCGGCCTAGAAATTTTTTTGTCTGGGAATAGGGTGCAGAATGGATATTGTCTTTATCCTATAATTAATTGCATACAAAATTATATATTATTAGTAAGTTCTTTCTGTCACATCCTCTCTGCAAGATGTCAGATCCATGTTTAGGGTCAAATGTAAATTCTATTCTTAAGATTTTTTTCAGTTATACAAAGATAATAGATTTCTTTGAAAGGATTTCCGAATGACAGAATATGGGAACATTCAATGATTTTCTTTCACATGTTAAATAATTTAACTAAACTGTTTACAGATGTAGACTCCTCTAAGTATCAGTGGTGTGTAGCACTCTACAATCATGAAGGTTTGACATCCTTGCTAAAAATTATGTTATGACTGATCTTAATCTCATTTCAGTAAATATATTGGAAGGATAAAGCTATTGTGGATCAGACAGGTTTCATTAAACCATTTGGTCCTCTCCCTGTTAAGATAATTTGCTTCTCCATGTATGTGTCACATTCCCTGTGTTTCTTTCTTGGATGTTAAGGGTTGTAGGCGTGTGGCATTTTGTTTCTCGCTCATGTGCATACCAGTGCGATCTGCATTTATTCTTTGCATTTTGTTGTGAAACCACATACAGATTGGTGTTATTCATAAATAGGCCAAAGAGATATCTATATCTAGGACTTTGGAATAATATTTGTTAATTAAGTATCCAACTTTTAAGTTTAGAAGATGTACGCACAAAAGGTTGCTTGCACATAAAGCAATGCAATAGCTATGTATAGGAAAAGCATGTGCATAGGTTTGCTTGTACATGAAACAATATGCTTTAAAAATAAAGATAAAAAAAGCAATTAAACATAGGAGAGTTCATCTATATAAGCATGCCTTCTATGCATATGAGCACATATAGTAAGATAGATAAATAGTCCATATTTTGTATTAGATTTAGAGTCTTAGACAAAAAAAAAAAGGAGGCAAAGAGAAGATTTAAGTTTTCCCCATGGGGAAGGGTTTCTTGTCTATATGTAACCATTGTTGTGATGTGAATAAGAAACTTAAAGAGTTGTGTAGTTATTGAATTGTGTATTGTTAGTGACATAGATGAACACTTGTTCCTGTATATGTAACCATTGTTGTGATGTGAATAAGAAACTTAAAAGAGTTGTGTAGTTATTGAATTGTGTATTGTTAGTGACATAGACGAATACTTGTTCCTGTAGATTAGCACTCAAATAAGAAATTGAAATCAAGCAAAGTAGAACATGAAGTTGAAAACCTCTACAAAGACATGCAGCCAGATGAATGGCATTGATAATCTTATTTACTCATTAAAAAAAGTCACAAACTTTTTATCTCCTCCATTTCTTTATTCTAGAAAAAAGAAGGTTTTATATGTGAAGCCTAGTCAAAGGTGTCAAATCTAAAATTCCTCTTCTAATGCAACTGTATATAAAGCTTAAATGATGACCATCTCATTTTTTAATCAACACTTGTCTTCTTTGTTCCCCAAAACAAATAGATTTAACTAATACTATTATTAGAAAAAAAACCCCTCTAAATCTTCAACTAAACTAACAATACAAGAAAGTTTAAATGATGACAATCCCATTTTTTAATCAACACTTGTTTTCTTTGTTGCCCAAAACAAATAGATTTAACTAATATCATTATTAGAAAAGAAAGCTCCTCTAAATCTTCAACTAAACTAACAATACAAGAAAGAGACACTTTAGTCCTTAATTAGGTGGTGCATCATTCACCTTGTGTTTTAAAATTTTGAAACCTTCTAGTTTAAAGTTGATTTTACCTTAAGATGCTTTTGCATCGAACACCTTAGGTAAGAGTTTGTGAGCATAAATCTCACAAATATGGGATAGATGGTAAAATTATAATTTTGACCCAAAGAGTAAAACCATGGTGGTGATCTTTCACCATTTTAGGTAGCTTTGCAATTTTGACATAATTTTTTCATCTACTTCTAGTCCTTTGTTGGACCATATTTTTTCATCCACCTAGCTTTAATTTTTGTTTTCTTTCCCTTTCCCATTACTTGAGCATAGACCATCCACCTCCTCCAAATGTTCCCTCTATACTTCCAACTTCTAGACCATCCACCTCCTCCAAATTGTTCCCTCTATACTTCCAACTTCTTGTAAGATAAGACCCACATCTACCTATTCTTCTCCTCTAAAATACATTATGAATTTTATAATAATTTGTGACCTATTGTTAGACTTGTAAACCAACAACTTAAGTCAAAATACAACTCTTGTTCTTTGATTTCATCAAATATGAGATTTTCAAGATATTTTTTCAATTGCTTCTTTGTTGTGTTCTTGTTAGCCTTGTTTTGACACCACAAAATTTAAACTTGTGTCAAAATGATAAGTGTTATCAAGCATTGAACACCTTTGACGAGCCGATAGTGTTATGCGTTTTCCACACCATTCATGTTATCTTTGTTTATCTTTGACTTGGCATAGATTATCTAGTTTATGTAAAAAGGTACATCAATTTGAAGTAGAATCGTCCTCTATTTCATCCGAAAATCCTTCACAACAGTCACACTACAACAAATCACAAAAACAATTGATTTAAAAATTACACTTGAGATAGCGCAAATTCTTTTTATAGGGAGATTCTTGATGATGTTTCGCTTAATGTGGCTAGTTTTTTGGATTGCGAGGTATGAAAACTTCAAGTTTTTGCCAACCAAGTTGTGGAAATAATTAAATCAAAGGTTTTATTGAGTTTGGAGCAAAATGGCTCAGTCAATAATGTTATGATGATATTATTAGCAATATTGCAAGTTTTCGGTGAAAAATGTGGGCCAGTTAAAAGTTATAGCAATTCCCTCCACTAACAAATTCGTAAAATCAATGAACAAATTTTTAGGTCTCTCCACGAATTCAAATTCCACATATTAAAAACAATGTTAATATATGTCTTTGATTCACAGGAGCTCGCAAGGATCATACTTGATCATGTAATAGTCACCATGGTGCTTGGTTGTGGCAAGTTTACTTTCTCCGATGACAAAAATTTAGAATTACTTATTTTTAAATAAAATAATAAAAGTGGAGTGATAAAGTGAAAATAAAATAATAAAGAAGAGTTTTTTGACCAGTGGAGCAAGGCCCCTGCTTCTTCTTCTTTCCTTCAAGTTGCTTGGGCTCTTGGCCCCTCCTTTATTATTTGGCACATATAGCTGGAAAGGAATCGCAGGATTTTTCAAGATGTGATGATGGTGGCCCATCGTTTGTGGCGGAAAATTCTTCACTCTTTGGGTGAAACTGTTGCAGCAAAATGTAATTTGATGGAAGCTGTAGATCCTCAAGATGTTGTTTGGTGCAATCGTCTTCATCTTCCTCCTCAGCAAGGACAATTCATAAGCAGTCGTGGTAGACATTCTCGTCAAAAGATAAATAGGGAGGGACGTTGGTCTCCTCCTCCTCATGGTGTATTGAAAATCAACACAAATGGGTCTTCTCAAGGAAACCCGGGTCATGCTAATGCTGGTGGAGTTGGTCAG